>JANQBM010045036.1:0-10133 GCA_025594535.1 Erythroxylum domingense | reverse complement strand
AAATCAGCATAGGACTTTTGTCTATCACTGGCAGCTTTCAATCTTTGTTGGATAACTTAAACTTTTTCTTCAGTATCCTTCACAATATCATATCTGATCATCTTGTTTTCACTCAGTTCAATCCAACACACTAGAGTTCTACATCTTCTACCATACAACGCTTCATAAGGCGCCATGCCAATGCTAGTCTGATAACTATTGTTATAAGCAAACTCCATTAGAGAAAGGTAGTTATCCCAACTTCCTGGGAATACTAAAACACAACTGCGAAGCATATCTTCCAATATCTAAATAAACCATTCAAATTGTCCATCTGTCTAGGGATGGAAAGTAGTATTGAACTTAACTTGAGTACCCAAATCCTTTTGCAAAATTTTCCAAAATTTCGAAGTAAATCGAGGATCAAGATCAGAAATAATAGATAACGGTACTCCATGCAGTCTCACTATCTCATTCACATATAGATCTGCAAGCCTATCCATAGAATAGTCAGGATGAATAGGAAGAAAGTGAGCAGACTTGGTGAACTTATCCACAATCACCCATACTGCTTCATGCTTCTTCTGAGTAAGAGAAAGTCCAGTGACAAATTCTATAGTAATCTTATCCCATTTCTATTGAGGAATAGAAATAGGATGTAACAAACTAGACGAAACCTGATGTTCAGCTTTAACTTGCTGACATGTCAAACATTTAGATACATAATCCACAACATCCCGTTTCATACCTGACCACCAGTAATGCTGCTTTAGATCTTGATACATCTTGTTTCCACCAGGATGCATACTAAAGATTGTATTTACTTTAGGCCCAGAAAGAACTCAATCTGAGACAACGACGTTGGTTGGAACAGTTTAAAGACTATGATTGTATTGTGGATTACCATCTGGGCAAGACTAATGTCGTAGCTGATGCCTTGAGTCGGAAGACCATTACAGCATTATCAATGAAGCAGAGTGAATGGGAAATTGTAACTGATGGAGCTTAGCTCAGTTGAAAGCAAGGCCTACTTTGAGACAAGAGATTTGTGATGCTCAGAGAGCTGATGATAAGCTACAACAACTTATTTTGGCTACTCAGGATGGTAAACAACTTGATTTTTCTGTGAAAGGAGATGGTGAATTGTATTATAAAGATCGATTATATGTGCCAGCTAACGATGAACTGAACTTCAAACGCATAATCTGTGAAAATTCTACACCTTTCACCATATAAGTAGTGCTGCCAAATTTTCAAGGCAAACACTACTACTGCAAGCTCCAGATCATGTGTAGGGTAATTATGTTCATGTGATTTTAGTTGCCTAGAGGCATAAGTAACTACCTTTTCATCCTGCATCAAAACACAACCCAAACCATTTCTAGATGCATCACTAAACAAAACATACTCCTTACTAGAAATAGGTTGAACTAATACAGGAGCTTCTGTAAGAATTCATTTCAGTTGATCAAAACTATTCTGACACCGATCAGACCATTCATACTTCACTCCTTTCCGTCATAGTTTAGTTAAAGGGTATGCTATCACTAAGAACCCTTTCACAAATGGACGATAATAACCAGCCAAACTCAGAAAACTTCTCACTTCTGTTACATTCAGTGGTGGCTTCCAGTTAACAATTGCTTCTATCTTACTAGGATCAACTCTATTCCCTTGAGAAGAGACAACATGTCCTAGAAAAGATACCTCTTGAAGCCAAAAATCACACTTGCTCAGCTTAGCATACAACTGTTTTTCCCGCAGGGTCTGTAACATAATTCGGAGATGCTCAGTATGGTCATGTTCATTTTTAGAATAGAATAAGATATCATCTATAAATACCACAACAAACTGGTCTAAATAAGGCCTGAATACTCTATTCATCAGATCTATAAATGCAGCTAGAGCATTAGTTAACCCGAATGGCATTACTAAGAATTCATAATGTCCATAACGAGTCCTGAATGCAGTCTTTGGTACATCCACATCCTTTACCCGAAGTTGATAGTACCCCGATCGTAGATCTATCTTTGAAAACACTCCTTCATCTTTCAATTGATCAAACATATCTTCAATCCTTGGCAACAGATACTTGTTCTTCATTGTGACTCTATTCAATTGCCTGTAATTGATACACATTCGTAGTGTACCATCTTTCTTCTTAACAAATAGGACCGGTGCTCCCCACGGTGATACACTGGGTCGAATAAACCCCTTATCTAGTAGCTCTTGCAATTGCACTTTCAACTCCTTCAATTCAGTAGGAGCCATTCTGTATGATGCTCTAGATATAAGAGCAGTGATAGGCATAACTTCGATTGATAACTCCACTTCCCTTTTAGGAGGGAGTCCAGGTAACTCTTCAAGAAATACATCTGGAAATTCACTCACCATTGGAATCTCTTGCAATTTACCAACCTCCTTCTTAAAGTCCATCACAAAAGCTAGATAAGCTTCACATCCCTTCCTGAGGAGCTTTTGGGCTTCCATAGTAGATACCACATCAGTTAAAGAAGTAGTGTGGATGCCATGCAATACTGTTTCAGGCTGATTAGGCTTCCTAAAAATAACTGCCTTAGCATTACAATCAACTACTGCCTGATGCTTGGACAACCAATCTATACCCAGAATCAAATCAAATTCATAAAAAGGTAATTTAATTAAATCCGCAACATACTCATTTCCTTGGATCATAACAGGACAATTTCTATAGACCTGATTAATAATCACGCTACTACCCAGAGGACTGGTTACATGAATATCATACTCTAACTGATCTATAGGCATCACTTTATCATAAATTCCTCCATCACAGATATAAGAATGAGTAGATCCAGGATCAATCAAAACATACATTTCAAAGTCAAAGAGAGAAATAGTACCTGTAATGACTTCATGTGCGTCTTAATCCTCGCAAGCTTTCAACGCATAAGCTCGAGCTGGAGTAGAAGGCACATTAGGTCGATCAACAATTTTTGAATGAGTACTCGGATTAGGTCTGATCTGACTAGATCCTCCACGACCTCTACCTCGTCCTCTGTTTCCAGCAGGTGTATGAGAGACCTCCTTACTGGCTTGCAATGTCTGAGACTGTCTTAGAGGGCAATTGGCATCAGATGCTCAGTACTTCCACATCGAAAACATGTACCCGTAGCCCTCTAACAAATACCCCAATGATGTATAGAGCAATAAGGGCACTCCAGGGCACCAGAACCTTAACCCCTAGAGGAACCCCTACCAGTAGCAGTTGATGAGGAAAAATTTTGTCTCCTTTCCCATGCCACAGATCTCTAAGTAAAATATACTGCAGAGGAAGTACCTTCCCGACTTCGCTTGCCCGAGGACTGACCTCCTCTATCAAAGCCCATTCGTTGACTCCTTTCTCTCCTAACCATCTCCTGCTTTTTTATTTTCATTGCAGCTTGCACCAATTGATGGTAATTCACTTGCTGCAAAAGGGTAAATGCTGCCAGATTTTCCTTGATGGAATCATTCAAACCATCCTCGAACTAATGATACCGGAACTCCTCGGTAAGTACCGGTTCAAGGGCATAATTGCTAAGTCGATTGCATTCCCTGTCGTACTCAGTAATCGACAAGTTCCTCTGTCTCAGATTCAGAAAGTATTTCCACTTCTTTTTTCTGTACGCCTCCGTAACATACTTAGCTTTGAACTCTTGGGTAAAGAAATACCAAGTCAAAGGCACCGGTAGCTGAAGGTTTCTCAAAACGAACTTTCACCACTCGTAGGCTGCTCCCTAAAGAAGAGAGACAGCACAGTACACCATCTGATCTGATGGACAACTAATTTCATCTAAAACCCTTTTCACTTTCTCTATCCAGAACTTAGCTCTTTCAGATTCCTCCAAAGAGGTCCCGCTAAATTCCTCAGCTCCATACTTCCATAATTGGTCAATCGGAGCCTTTGGTGTAGTCATATGGTGTAGTAATGTCATCATATCCTGAGACAACTTAGCCAACGCCTCACCCTGAGCTGGAGGAGGAGGTGGCATCTCAGCTTCACCTCGATTGACCCCAGAAGGTCCAGAGTTAGACGGATAAGATCGCTCAAGCGTATTACTCTCAACAACCTCATCGACAATTTCGTGAGACCTTTCTATAGTTAATTCTACAATGAAAATATAGGACAAACCGCATTAGACCAAACACAACCCTTACGTCAAAGTAATAGCATGGTGAAGCGTTTATGACACCAGAATCGCTTAAACCATGTTCTGATACCAAAAGATGTAACACCCACATACCCGCTGAAAGAATATATGGATGCCACACAAAACAGTACAAATAAACCAAAGCATTTGAAATCTTCCTTAAAAACCAATTCGGGCAAACATACATTGTATTGCATTACGAGATGGATTACAAACAAAATACATTATATACATTGAACTTATCACAAGCATGTCTTAAAACCCAATCCATCATGTATTATAGTTATTACAAACCTTCCAACAAAGTCAAACTATTTCAATTATTAGAAACAACTCAAAAACAAACTCAAACATACATTGTGTTAAAACAAAACTCAATCTTCTTTGGCCACTGCGGTTGTCCTTGTCCCAGTCTTTATACCCTTCTATTTGAACCTACACAGGGCAAATCCACCGTGCTAAGCATATAGCTTAGTGAGGAAAATAAACTAAACAGGATATAAGTTGAGAAGCGTTTCAAACAGTCATCCAAACATTCACATATTTAAAATATGTTTACTTATCCATTTCCAAACTGAACCAAAATATACAGAACATACTAGAACAAGTTACACTTTTGCTTCAACGCAAAACCCACTGATTTCAAAATTGAATATTATTAGATGTTTCAGATCAAAGCTTATTTATATTAGAACTGAGCATATAACAAAATAAAAAATAAGTTAGTATATTAATCCTTTATACAGAAGTGGGTAATGCGACTAATACAGGAGATACCATGATCGATATCACAGAATATGAGAGAATTAAGTCTCAATAATCGGAGACACCAAAGTGTCAATAACAGGAGAAACCGAAGTGTCAGTAACAGGAGACACCAAAGTGTCACAAGAGCAGCTGCAGACCTTTCTAGGCATGCCTATTTACCCACGACTAGGAATTGACAGTTTTAAAATAAAACAGGTTCATTTCAGAATTCTCATATGAGGAACATATTGCAACACATACTACTTTACTCCATTTTGTTCAACTTGACATAATCACTGCTTTTCAAACAAACTAACATATCATACAATTACAAGTATATGCAATAATGCATCAATAGAGGTATTGAGTCATTAACAATTAGGTATCATCACACAAATAGAAAGCACTTCCAACATAATCCCAACTATGAAACTCCTCGGACAACTGATGGTTCAGAATTATCACAATATTATCGCAAAAATTCCCAATTTACATACATCCATATTCAATTCATAACACATAAGTCGTTGGAACTCATTCATTCATGATCACAACAAGCGATTCAACATTGTACACCATACATCCTTTACATTATCATCTCAATTAATTATGCATAATTTACCTATCGATTTCTCAATTAACCTTATACAGTCATCAATTGCACAAAATCTCATTTATTTTCACCTTCCTAAACATTTCTCACAATTGTGGGATAAGGGACCCAAATCCTCCAAACAGTTGTTTTCACATGACATATTTCAAGTCAGTTTTGTATGGCTATTTTGACATAGAAAATGAGTTTTTGGGTAATAAGTTCTTCTAAAAAAATGTTCCTCTATGTCTTAAGTTTCTAATGAAATAAAAATCATTCAATTTGGTTCATTATTCCATGAGTTATACCCAAAATAATATATACTATTCTCATCTGTGGACAACAACTAGAATGCAACTTCAAGCTAAATTTCAAAACCTTTAGTGACAAAAATATAATTCGATTCCAGCTCCAAAGAACAAATCAATCACACAATTCTAATCAAGCTGACCAAGAAGACAACATAATAGAAGACAGCAGGATCTATCTTCCTTAATGCAGTATTTTGACCTGATAAAGTAGAAAAACTTAAGCAAAATTCCAGAAGTTGAGAGGAAAATGAGAGGTGTCTGTGGTGAGGAGTAAAGGAGAGAGAGAAGGCTGCAGAAATAATAAAAGAACTTAAGTGAGTCACCACCTTTGGATGCTAGGTGTCATCAAACTTCTTAAGCATGTGTCACTTTGCATGTAATGTCATGTGTCAAGTATTGATGCTGCCACTAATCTCCTTAAAATGTTGCCATTTTTCTCCTACAAATTAGTTCACAAATCACCCCAAAATTGGTCCACTTGTCACATAATAATTGGTCCATTTGTCACACATTTAATTATGCCAAATGTCACCAAGTAATTAGTCCATGTATAAACTATCAATAAACTATATTGATTTGGGCCGAATTTGACAAATTTGTCTTCATAAAAGTTGTAGCTTATCCCCTTAGCTTTCTAATGGTATAAAGTTAGTAATTTTTGGACATCAAAATCAAAAGATATGACACTTATAAGTTTGAGTGTCACATTAGAAGTCACACTGAATGTCACCCTCGTGCTTGTATAATGTATAATACTACCAGGGGTTCAGGTTTCAAGCCTCGTAGCCAATGCAAAAAAGTTTCTTTGGTAAATCTATGCTTTGTAGATGCTCTTTTCTTATTATTTGAGGCTGATGAGGTTTCTATCAAACTCCTAGTATCTTCTTTGAATCAATTCAGCTCTATGTCTGGCCTCACTGTTAATTACAGCAAAAATCACTTTGTTCTCTCTAAAAGTGCAGACCATTTGGAAGGACTTATTTCTTCCTTATCTGGAAGGGTAAGGACTCATACCCCCTTATGCTATCTAGGTCTGCCAATTACTTCTAGAAGGATTCAATTTCGGGAATGCTACCTACTCATTGAGAAAATTCAAAAGCATTTGTCCTCTTAAACCAACCGTGCTCTAACTTTTGGGGGAAGGTTACAATTGGTTAATTCTATTCTTAACTCTATGCACACATATTGTTCATCAAATATGGTGCTGGCAAGGAGAGTCATCAAATCATTGGAAAACCTTATAAGGAACTTTTTATGGGGAGGTGGTGGTTTGAATAAGGGGTATGCTAAGGTTAAAAAGGTTTATGTTTGCAGATCTAAAAGGGAAGGAGGATTGGGGATTATTCTTATAAAGCTGTCTAACAAAGCTCTGCTGATGAAGAAATTTTGGTCTATACTGCAAGGAGATAATACTTTATGTGTTAAATGGCTTCATGCCTATGTCCTAAAGGGTTACAGTATATGGTCTATAAACCCTAAGTCCTCCCACATTTGGTTTCTACCTCAATTACTGAATGTCAAAGAGATTCTGACTTCTGAAATTTCTTGCAAGGTGGGGGATGGAGAGAAGGCCAATTTTTGGTATGATAATCGGTCAAGTAATGATCACTTAATCTCTAATCAGATTGCTCTTCAACTCTTTAATCATATTCCTTTAACCGCAAGAGTGAAGGTCTTTATTAGGGAGGGTAAATGGGAGGAATTTCCAATAAGAATTCAACATCTACAACCATCCTACTCCCCTAACCTATTGATCCCTGAACAATATATTTAGAGAAATCACTCACAAGGATTTTTCACAACAAAAAATTGCAGGGAATAGTTGTTTCAAAGGACTAACAAGGTGGAATGGTATGAAGCTATTTGGTATAAAAAGCTAAGATCAAGTTATTCCTTTATCCTATGGCTTACGGTTCAAAATAAGCTTAGCACTATAGATAGGCTTCCCTTCCTGAACTCAAGGGCAGATTGTGTCCTGTGCAATTTAGGCCAAGAAAGTAAGGATCACTTATTCTTTGAGTGTCCCTTCTCGAAAGACATTTTGTCTTGGATAAGACACAAATGTCTGTGGTCTCTAAGCTCAATACAATTCATAAGGATTATGCAGTGGTTCAGCAGACTACAGACTAATTTTCAACCTCATTCTCTAATCTTCCTAATTTCCTTTGTGACTTGCATTAAGGAAATCTGGGTAGCAAAGAACATGCAAAGATTCTACACCTCTAGCAGAACTTCTCATCAAGTCAGAGATTGCATCTTTGCTAAAGTTAGAGAACAAATTATCTCCTCTAACTCTATCAAAGATTGCTCATCCCAGCTTGCAAATGAATGGTGATTATAAAGAGACATGCAGAGCAAAAAGGAAATAAAGAAACCTTCATGTACAATAGATCAACAGTTCAGATCAACACATAGCACTCATACATCCATAGTTTGGATGTTTCAATTCAGTTCAGGTCAACACAGAGTAGAACATCTAGAATCTCCAGAAGTTCATAAATACATATACATGGAAATATTAAAGTACTAGCTTTCTGAACTTACTTGGCTGGAAAAAAAAAGGGCTTTCTCTGAAAAACTTTATACAAGTCGATCTAAGCTTGATGGATCGTCGCTGAGTCCCTGTTTTCAAACAGTAAAAAGGTTATTTATGAAGACCCATTTTCGAAGAAGGAGAATATACTGTGTCATTAAGATTACCTGAGTAGAGAACATGCCCGATGATCTTCAACGCAGGAAGGATCTGACAGAAGGATGGCCCACAGTGAGGATCGCTCCCACTGAACCCTAACACAAGGAGGATTAACAAGAGCAAAGTCTGTAGAGATGAAAAGTTTACCCTAATTTCAAAAGACATCGTAAACACGAAAAGAAGTATGTTTACCTGGGATTACGAAACTTGCTGCAAAATAAAACGTAGAAGATCCATGAGGAAGACAAGCAGAGTCTCTAAATCGACAGAGTTCTTAGCCATCGTCGCCTCCCTACCTTTTTGAGAAACTTCTCAAACCCTCCCGAAATATGGAGATCATTATACCCGAAGTGTAAAATGTCCTTATTTATTCGTCATGAACGTCACCGTTTGGTCTAATTGATGTACGTCACTGTATCGATTGAATAGATTTATTGTCTCATGGTCTATCCCATATGAGAGGCCAGTGTTCTGATGTAAACAATTTATTCATTAATGAATCTTTTTAAATTATCAAAAAAAAACTTCCTCACATATTTCCTCTTCTTTCACACTCTCATCCCTGTGGACTTCAATAACTTCATTAACTTCCTCTTCAACCTTCTTCTCACACTCATCAACAACATCAATTTTCATACATTCATTACCATCCATCAGTTTCTTCAAAGATTTGACATATTAAATTCAACCTACTCATCACCAATTCTCAACATAAGTTTCCCTTCATACACATCAACTAATTCCCTACCAGTATTCATAAAGGGCCTACCCAAAATCAATGGAAATTTTCTATCAGCTTCAAAATCTAACATAACAAAATTAACAAGAATAATAAATTTGTTCACTTTTACCAACACATCTTCTACAACTCCAAATAGCCTATTGATGGATTGATCTGCAAGTTGAATTAACATGGATATTGGCTTGACCTCTCCTAGTTCCAATTTCCTAAAAACAGGTAAAGACATTAAGTTAATACTTGCACCTAAATCACATAAGCATTTAGAAAATTCAAGGTCACCAACAACACATGAAATAGTAAAACTCCCTGGATCTTATAGTTTTGAAGGCACTGTGCTTGATATGATCGAACAATAATTCTCCTTCAAAGTTACCATCTGGTTGTCCTCCCAAGTGCACTTGTGTGTGAGTATATCCTTAAGAAACTTCGCATACTTGAGCATATACTCCAAGGCTTCCACCAATGACAAGTTAATCTGCAGCTTCTTCAATTTCTCCAAAAACTTAAAAAACTAAGTATCCACCTGATGTTGTCTCACTCTTTATGGATACGGAAGTTTAAGCTTGTAAGTTGGTGGTGGTACATAAGGCCTTTCTTCTTCTTTCTCTTCTTCTTTCTCCTTACCTTTCCCGTTTCTTGGCCATCCTTTTGCACACTTGGTTCCTCCACCTGCTTGCCACTTCTAAGTGTAAGAGCCTTGAGTTATTCCTTTAGGTTGGCCTCAGTATTGCTTGGTAGACTACCTGCACTTCTAGAAGACAAACCATTAACAAGTTGGCTGTAACGTCCCACTCCCGACTGGACCCGAACCCGACATCGAAGGTGATATCCGAATCCGTGCCCCGCGAGGGTGGCGTGTCACATCACTTCACTAAACAAAAATCGGTATAAATTTTTT
>JANQBM010045021.1:0-30072 GCA_025594535.1 Erythroxylum domingense | reverse complement strand
ATAAATTTTGTGATATCTTTTTAACAAGAAAGAGAAGTTCTTAGCAAGATTTTATATTCACAAAAAGGATACACCATGCAACCCCCCTTCTTATGTATCGAGTTTCTTTTACGTAAAGTCTATACTAACGTGTGATTTACTTCAATCATGGCCTGTGTCGGGTAGATGTGCAAATAAGTCAAAACGTTAAGTTTTGAAGGATTTTTTAGACCTTTTTTATTCACTCAAAACCTTAGTGCTCCTCGGAACACAAACGATATTTAGAAAACAAGACAAAGCAGATTGGAGAGCTTTTATATCAGCCATAATTTTTAAACCCTAGAGAGAGTTCATCGAGAGATTGAGAAAGAGAAGAAGGAAGAGAGAGGTGTAGAAGGATCCTACGCGAAGTACTTCCCAAAAGAGGAGGCTTCCCACTATTGTTGCCTCCGTCATTTTTCATGGAAACAAGTAGCTAAAACAACAAGGTAGGCAATCAAAAAATGTTTCTAAATAAATAACTATTATGCTGACCTTCAGGTTATGAATAGAGCTAGTAGCCAATTGAGAATGTGATATAGTTGAGTAATCGGATTGACACGCATCACAAATGTGTGCCTCCGCATCAAAAATCTACAATGACCTTACAACCAAGTATCTAAATAAAAATGACTTAGTTGAGTAACCGGATCGACATTCATCACTAATTTTTGGCTCTGAGTAAAAGACTAGGTCCTTGTTTAAATAAATTAAAAGAAAGTACTTTCTAATAAAAACCTACCAAACTTGTAATAGTTTGACCTTTCACGAAAACGTACTTAGGATTAATTACAAAGTCTGAATGACCAAAGAATTATTAATGTGTGTGTGCATTTGAAAGGGGTAAATAAATTAACATTTGGATCTGGATTAATATGTATATTTAGCTCAAAGCTCCTAAACAAATATTTGCATTTTAATGATTTGATATAACTTGAATGATTGTGTTTAAAGTTAAATTTATTTCATAAAGTTGAAGCCATTATCTCATTATTGCATTATTTATTGTGTGTTTGTTGTTTTGTTTGCGTGAGGACAAGCGAATCTTTATGTGTGGGAATGTTGATAAGTATGAATCGCATCATATTTTAGGGCTTAGTTTGTTATATATTTAAATGTTAATTTAATTTTTTAGTATGTGTTTAGGTTAGGATTGTGTTAGTTTGTTAATTAATTGTGTTTAAGTGTTTTTATGGGTTAGTGCAAGTCTTTGAGCTTAAATAATATGTTTTTGAGGTACCTTGACGTGTTTGTTAGTATTTTAGGTCAACATCAAAGAATAATGGAAGATTCTGAGAACCCACACATATCGCCATGATTTCAATATTTAGTTCATAAGCTTGTCCTCGTAACCTAAACCACATTTCTTTAAGGTTCCCAGGATCATACGAAAGGGAAGTAAAGAATTCTAAAGTGAGCTCCTGGTAAATAAAAAATTGGAAATGTATGAATTTGGCCCACTAAATTCTTTATGCTAAGTTCTTTACCCTATCGCACAATCCTAGCCTATCAAATGTGTCAAATTCGAAATATTTAGGGACTACAGTTTGTTTAACATTGAGGTATTGAAAATGAATACCTTCCTCCTCTGTCTAGATCGGGAAGGGTGCTCCGAAGTCTACTGCTCTGTTCCTTCTCCCTTATCCTGAGACTTGGTTTTGTCCCGATGTTTCATCCAGCTTGGCTGACTGCTTAACATGCGGTATACTGGCTCATGAGTAGGTAAAATTTAAAAGAATTTTGGAATTTTGAAATTTGGTTGAGAGAAGTGAATGTTTGGAGGTTTAAAATTTAGAGAGATAAAGTAAAAATGAAAGTGAGTGAAAAAATAAAGTTAAAACTTAATAGGTGGTTGGAAGGTAAAATGGTAAAATTTTACTTAAAAAGTCACATGTGCCCATTTTGCCCTGCCGTAAGCCACGATCGTGGCCTGTAATTTTCCACCAATTTTCAAATCTTTCTTCTTCTTTTCTTCTTCTCCACTTCCCCAAAATCACTTCTCAACTATTTATGGCCTTTACACTTTTCCTTTCTTACTTCCTTGATCATGCAATTAATGGTGAAGTCTTATGCCTTTCCGATTTTGTTTGAAAACAAAAATAATCTTAACTACAAAATTCAAACTTTCTGAAAACAATCAAAGGAAATAAAATGCCATAGGTTGCCTCCCATGCAGTGCTTCTTTAATGTCAGTAGCTCGATGCTCTATCCTTGAAAACTCAGCCAGGATCAATTATGAGCAGCTTGCTTCCACCTTTTTCGTTCAACATCGGTTTTGTAGCTTGTAAGTAAGCTACAACTTGCCAAATAATAAAAAGGACAATTTTGATAACATTATGCAAAGCAATTAATCTCAATAATGTCCTTTTTTCAAGTGAACTGTCAACATAGTAGAGAATAACAAAACTCCCTGAATCTTCCATTGAATCCAATAGTTTTCCCTATACAAAGGTGAGTTACTCTCTTTCTTCTTTAATCACCTTCGTCTCCTCTGTTTCTTCCGCTTCATGAACAGAGACTTTCATAGCTTCTTCAAACTCGATGTCTGTTGTCATCTATTCTTCGTCCTTTTGTTCTTCAAAAGATTCAAAAGCATCATTTATCGAGATGATTTACTCTCCTTCGAATTCTTTAATACATCATTCTTGTTAATGTGACTTGTTCATCATTAATCGAAAGGATAGGGCTCTTTTTATAGACATTTACTAAAGATTTTTCGATGTTTACACAAGGTATATCAAGAACTGGTGAATAATAGGGAGGGCTGACATTCTTTTCTTCATCTTCTTTCTTCGTCTCTTGGTCTTCAATAACTTAGGGTTTGGCATGGTGTTCCACTAGTTCTTCTTGTTCTTCCCCATTTCTAAGTATGATAGCCTCATATTTCTCTCATTGATATAATTCCATATTGCTCAGAGAGTCCTCCACACTTCTCTTACAAAATTCATGTGAAAGTTGTCTTACTTGAATCTCTAGGTTGTGAATAGAAGCGACATGATTTTCTGTTACTTTATCAAATTTCTTTTCCAGTCTCTTCTGACTTTCCTCCTAGCTGGAAAACATTCTTTTCTAGTTCTCTTCCATATCTATTAGTTTATCCATGATTTTGTCCAATTTGGAATCCCATAAAATGGACTCATCTTACTGAATCCCATGTGAATACTTACATTGTTGGACTAATATAAATTATGGTGGCTAAAGTGTACGAGTTCATGTAAAGATGATTATTTCCCCAACCAAATTGGGGCCGCAAGAGTTCCTTGCTCCCTATAATATACATCCTTCATTATCGTTCTTTTTATCTCTTCTTAGCATTCAACTCTTCAGATGTCTCATTCTCACTCTAAGATATCTAGATGTGTCTCTACCTTATGCCCTAAAAAGTTTTTTTTAATTTAAAAACAAATGATAGTGAAAAAGCCTTAGACTAAAGAACTAAACTAATCACCTCCTTGACAACGACGCTAAAAACTTGATCGCAGTTTTATGATATGCATAAATATTAATAATTAATCTCGATATTCTAAAAGCATATGGGTCGTTCACGTAGTATCTAAAGTGTCGATTCCATGAGAAGGGTTAATCTAATCATAAAATCTAAGGCCAAAAATAATTCACAATATGAAGTCATTATCTCATTATTGCATTATGTGTAGTGTGTTTGTTATTTTATTTGCTTGAGGACAAGCAAATGTTTATATGTGGGGATGTTGATAAGTGTGAATTGCATCATGTTTTAGGGCTTAGTTTGTCATGTATTTAAGTATTAATTTAATTGTTTAGTATATGTTTAGGTTAGAATTGTGTTAATTTTTTAATTAATTATGATTAAGTGTTTATGGGTTAGTACAATTCTTTGAGCTTAAATATTATGTTTTTAAGGTACCTTGATGTGCTTGTTAGTGTTTCAAGGTCAACATCGAAGAACGGAAAACTTTCGAAGACACTCGGGTGGAAACAACGATGCCACTATCATGACAGAAGTATTAGAGCCAGCCCACAATCATAGTCCATATGCCACGATCATGACAGAAGACTAAGATAGTACCCAAGCCACGATTGTGATAGAAGGTTTGGATATGGCCCACGATTATGCCATGTAGGGCCACGATGATGGCCTGCGTTGGACAAATGTGCAATCAAGTAAAAACGTCAAGTTTTGAAGAATGTTTTGGACCTTTTCGACTCAAGAAAAATCCTAGGGTTGCTCAGAAAACAAAAGGTATTTAAAGATCAAGACAAAGGAGATTAGAGAGCTTTTGCATCAGCCACAATTTTGAAGACATAGAGAGAGTTCATCGAGAGATTGAGAAAGAGAAGAAAGAAGAGAGATGTAGAGAAGAAGTCTACATGAAGTACTTCCCGAAACAAGAGGTTTCCTACCATTACTGCCTCTATCATCCATTCCGATCTTGTTCTTTTTTATTGCCCACTTTGTTGTTTTAGCTACTCATTTCTATGAAAAATACTAGTAAAGCTACTTAAGTTGAAAGGCCTCAAATTATAAATGAATATGACAATTTAGAGGGTGACAAACTAAAAACTTGATATTCTCTAAGCACACGGATCGCTCACGTAGTATCTACGGTGTCGATCCCACGAGGAAGTTTAATCTAAAATATAAGGCCAAAAATAATTCGTAATAATTCAAATGTAATAAAATCAAAGCAAGAAATGCTAACCTAACCGATTATGAACTACTGGATTACTGGTTCTAAATGGTCCTAGGGTTGATTACTCTCTCTCGAGTTATAACCATTAACCCTAATTTATAAACCCTAATCAGATTATGGGAATTGCAACCTCTCAATTAACAATCTATACAAAACCCTATTAGATCTTAAATTGTCCAAAAACTACTGAAAATCCTATGAAAGATCTCTCTTCACACAAATTACCGATTTGATTTAATTCTCATTCAATTAAATTACCTAACTCTCATTAGCCCAATTTAATAATTTTTACTTTATTCACCCTCTCAGTTTATCACCAAATTATGCAAGTGCAGAAATTAAATCACAATTAATCTAGTAAAAACACAACCAATAAAATTTCATTAAATCAAAAATAAAACAACCTGAAGGTGAGTTTAGACATCCTCAACATTCGTACAATCTTATCATCAATAACTATCCCAATTCTATACAATAATAAAATTGAAACTAAACTGAAAATAAGACTGGAATGGATGATAGAGGCAGCAACAGCAAGAAACCTCCTATTTTGGGAAGTACTTCATGTAGGCTTCTACTCCACGTCTCTCTTCCATCTTCTCTTTCTCAATCTCTCGATGAACTCTCTTTACGGTTTCAAAATTGTGGCTGATACCAAAACTCTCTAATCTACTTTGTCTTGTTCTTTAAATACCAATTGTGATCTGAGTAGCTCTAGGGTTTTTCCAGAGTCGAAAAGGTCTAAAAAATCCTTCAAAACTTGACATTTTTACTTGTTTGCGAGTCTGCCAGACGCAAGCCATGATCATGGCCCTGCATGCCATGATCGTGGGTCATATCCAACCCTTTTTGCACAATCGTACGATTTTGGATAGTATCTTAGGCTTCTGTCATGATCGTGGCATATAGGCCATGATAATGGGCTAGCTCCAATGCTTCTATCGTGATCGTGACACAATGTGCCATGATCGTGAGTTGTTGTTTCAGCCAGAGTGTCTCTGAAACTTCTTCGTTCTTCGATGTTGAACCTAAAACACTAAGAACATCAAGGTACCTCAAAAACATAATATTTAAGCTCAAAGACTTATACTAACCTATAAAAACACTTTAAAATAATTAATTAACAAACTAACAGTGGCCACTCCTATGCTTATTACTACAAGAATATTATATGCAATGTAGATTATACAGCTCAAGATGGACAACAGAGTATAGTATTTCATGCTTATTAGTGAACCACCATAAGCTACAAAGGAGGCTCGAACTTAGAAGAATCAGAATGTGGGTCTGGAATAAGCATCAATTCCACCACCACCGTCGAACTCTACACCAATAGCCTAACTAGCCACCCTTACTTATATGGAGCACTATATGCACTAGTTGGGTGACATCATAGTGAGGATTATGTGGCATTTAGGAGTAGAGATCTTACCTCCACTAGTGCGACCAGAGGAGCCAACCATGCATAAGGAGATGGAGCTCTAACCCTTAGAACCCAAGGATGATGGAATTATGCTAAATGAGGCTAGACAGCTTTAAGGAGCCAATTGGAGATGAAGACTATACAAAATTAAAGTAGATTTTCACACCATTAGGGGTGGAGACCACTATTTCTATTATTGATAGAGAAGTCAACAACTATAACGATATGAGGACAATGGCCACTAAGTCCTCTATTAGGAGCCTGATGGAGAAGATTTCCTTTAATGGTCTAAATGACCAGCAGGTGATTGTTCTTTATGTGCCTCCACAGAGACATCCACCTTTTCCACAGGATTAATTTTCTATCTTTTATACTTTTGTTTTCTTTTATATTTTCAACACTTTTGGTCATATGTGCGTATATGCATTTCAATATTTTTCATCCTTTTTTACTTACATTTTTCTAGATCTCTTTATATTCACTCATGCTTCAATAAAAAATCAATAAAATGGAATTTCATTTTGACTTGGCTCAAATATCTCAAATTAAGAAACTTAAAGTCTTATATTTTTTCTTTCCTTTTCGCATTAATTTTCTTATTCTTATATGCTTGAAAAATTAGGGATAATGTTTATTTTAAATGTATGGGAGGGATTATAGCATTATATATTATGCTTGAGCTTATCAATTTTCTCATGACTTTCTCAGTATGAAGTAATTTTTGGAATTTTTTAAAAGCATAATATTGGAAATAATTCACTATAGATTTGATTGCTTTGGTGATTCAAAATGTTTATGCATCTAGTAATGAGTATTGATGAATAACTATGTTCAATTTGTTTTGTAAATTTGGAGAATGAATATTTGATGATCATTATGATATTCCTTATACAAACTGCACATGCATCAAGTAATTGTGACTTCGTTTGAGAATTTTCATTATCTCATAACAATGGTGAATAAATGAGCATAAAAAATTTCACCCTCCTAGCTTTGTACTAATATGATGTTTGAAGTTAAAGAGTTATATTATTAGTCATTTGAGATAGTGACCTCTTTGACTAACTGTGGGTATTTATAACAAAGTGTTTACTTTTTTATAAAATGACTATGTGAATTTGCAAACAAGCTTCTAATGCTCTTGTTTTATTTAAATTTATGTTTTTATTAATAAGGTGTGAATGTGTACAAAAGTTCAAGCATATTATCTTATGAATGTTCATTTTATGCATAAAGTAAAATTTTGTGATCCGGGATGAAGTTTAAAGAATCATAAGGTGAATTAAACTTAACTTGTGAGTTGATACAAGAAGTTAGTTACTTAGCATTTTGACGACCCTAATGGTTCGTTAAGTAATGAAAAATATCTATGGATATGTTTTATTTCTTTTAACAATTTTCTTGGAATTTTTTTCTAACCAAGTTTGAATGATGGAATTAGTTTGCTAAAGGACTAGGAATTACTTCAGTTTTAAGCAGTTTGATGTATGATATACATACATTATTTTTATATAATTTTCATAGCATATATTATTTTTATACGATATACATACATTATTTTTATATAATTTTAAAGGTCTTGAAAATGAAAAAAATTGGAGAATTATCGAATTGATTTCGAGCTAAACTTAGAAGACTTAAAAAAAGACCCAAGAACAAGACACCTACATGCTACCATATTAGGGCCATGTTCTAAAGTGGTCGATTATACTTCTCCTTTGCAATCCTACACACCTATGTGTTATCCCTGGATCAAGATACATGGTAGTTATATCTCAACATATAGGTCCCTTATTGCTGGTGTTTTTATTTAAAAACATTTATAATATACCAAAGATAACATAACCTACTGCATAGACCCATGTTCGGGTAGTGTAGTTTATTAAAGATTAGGATTTCAGATAAAAATAAAGAGGGAGAAAAAGATAGGAGTTTTTTAGAGGAAAGTTAAAAGACATTTTAGGAAGATGTTTAATATTTGTTATAGATCAAGATTAAATTATTTTTAAAAGATAGACAAGATTTTAGCAAGATTCTATAAAGATTCAAGATTTAATAACAATAATCTATTTCTCTTTTTTCTTTATTATTTTCTAGTTGCTACTATTTATCTAGTTATAAACTAAATGGAATATAGATCTAGTTAAGATGAACCCTAGGATGTATCTATATTTCGATTCATTATTTAGTTTAATGAATGTTTAGTTTTTTTATTTAGCAATGTTGAAAATTTCAATTACTTAATTCATGCATCCAGATTTAAGATATATGATGTGTAGTTAGATCAAAATATGGGTACAAGGGTTTAAGCTTGAGTTATTCAAGAGAGAGATCTTCTTAGGTTAAAGTAAAAACTATCAAGAGACTTTATAGAACAAATTAACACATTCTTAAGTCATCCTGATTTGAAAGGGATTTTGGTTGATTGATTTGAAAATAGGAGTTGTATGTCTTAAGAAAGAATATGATCTAAGCTAGGAATTATTACCGGTCTAAGAAACTACAGTCATTCATTAAATTAGAATGAGATCGAAAAAAGTATATTCACAAGGAAAGCCTCACCTAAATCTAGGTCATTCATATATTGATTTATTATTTATCATAGTTTTTTAGTATTTATATTTATTATTTATTTTCTTATTTAATCTATCATAATTGTTGGTCTAGCTTATTAGTTTCATAAATAGTTGGTAATTGACCAATAGTTCTTATGGATCGACCCATACTTACTTATAACTAGTTACGAGATTTGTAAAATTCACCAATAACAAACTTAAACCTTGGGACTTGACATGCCTGATGTTAATAACTTAAAGGGTGGATAAAATTCCAAAGGATTATTTACTAGACTTTATGATGGGTCTTGATGATGGGTTAGTAGCATCAGTGAATGGAATCATGCTCTACAAACCATTATAGAACTCAATATAAAAAAATGAACTTGGACATTTGATGAAATACTTAATACATCACTTAATAGGATTGTTGCTTACATCCTTGATAATTACCTAGTGGAGAAGCCAAAAAATTTTTATAAACCTTGCCAAGAGAAAAATGCATAATTTCATATCTACAGAGATATTTGACTTGAGGATTCCAAGAATCTCAAAATGGTAGTCAATGATTTGGTAAAGGAAGGAAGGTTATGTCACTTCTTTAAAGGAAACGAAGTGGATGTGTAAGTTAGGGATGACTAAAGATGGAGCCCTTTATGAAGGTTGAGGAATAGGAGATTTAATAGGAAACCAAGCCCTACTTAAAAAGTTATCCATATGATAGAAATAATCGAAGTGGTTCAAAATCACATTCAGTGAAAACCGAAACAAGAGAGCCATGATGAATGAACTGATCACCAGAAGTCTAGAAAGTCTTAAGGTCTTTAAGATTACTTTTGAAGAATAAAAAACTAGGTCTTTGATTAACCCCTATAAAGATTTAATGGTCATAGTCTTACTGATTACCAACTCATTCGTGAAAGAGGGTCTTAGTCGATATAGGTAGAGTGGTTTAAATCTTATTTTATGATACCTTTAAAGAGTAGAATTCATAGTATATAGATTAAGATATGACACCTTACCTTTGCTTGGTTTTTGGGGGTGATCAAATATACATTGAGGGAAAGATCCCTTTGCCCATGACGTTAGGAGCAAAGTCAACGTAGGTAACCAATATGACAAAATTTTATGTCATAAGAAGACCCTCTACATATCGTGTCATAACCAATAGGTAATTCCTATATATAATTCATGTGATAATATCATCTTACTAACTCATGATGAATTTATTAACCTTAAATGGGATGGACCAGATATAAAAAGACTAAAGGATTAAGAAAAAATTATGTTATATAGCCTAGAAGGAAAGAAATGTTTTATAAACTATAAACATAGAAGAGTTGGATTTTAGAGACCCAATGAAGAAAATTAAAGGGGAACAAAAAGAAAAAAAAACAATAAGACATAATATGAAGGAATTAAAACTCTAAGACCCTTAATATTAATGTGAGGATGAAGAAAATCTCTAAGTTAGCCCTTAAAATCCTAATTACCATAGTTACAGTGAGTGAAGAAATAATCTCCTATAAGCTAAATTTTGACCCGCTCTTTAAGATGATAAAATAGAAGAAGACAAACTTTGTAATAAAGACATTACATACCATAGAACAAGAGGATGTTCGTCTACTTTACCAAGGAAACTACCTTGAATGGATAACTAATTTGTCCATGATCGAGAAGACTAATGGGAAATGGAGAATGTATATTGACTTCACAAACCTAAATAATGTATTTTCCAAACACAACTAACCCTTACATAAGATAAAGCAATTAATTGAAGTAACCTTAAGATATTATACCTAGATAAGGCATTTTTTAAAGAAAAATACACCTTTCCGAATATAAAATATTCCTAGTAAAGCTTTTAAGGGACAATTTCTGACAAAATATTATCATGTCTTAATTAACTCTATTGAAAGAAAGATAAGGGAGTTAAATCTTCTTAGATTGATTTCTGTCAAACCTTCATCTTGCTTCTTGTTAGCTTTAGAAGATGATTGTCAAAATGTTACGTTAATTACATACCCATGCAGACTTTTAAAAAGTACCAAAGATATGTTAAAGATTATTGACAATGCCTCATAGGGAAATATGATGTGCATAAAATATATACATATTTTATAAATATTTTAGTTGAATTTAATGTTATAAGACCTTATTTTAGTGGGATTTTATTATCTTTTTAGGTAATTATGAAACATTTTTCATTGAGATGATAATATTCAATAATTAAAGGCATTTTCAAATAAAAATATGAAGAAATTTATAATTCTTAGAGGAAAATGGTCTGGTCTAAGTCTATGCATTAACCTATATCCTAAAAGGATCAACAACAAGTGATATTGCCTGAGCCATGTCCATATAAAAGTCATCAAGCAAATATTGATACCCACAATTAAGGGATAAAATCATATTAGAGCCTATGTATTCATCTTTAAGGAAGCAATGAGATCCATAGCTCGAAGACAAAGTTGTGTTAGAACTTATGTCTATTACCTAGAAAAACACTACAAGTATATGGTCTAAGCCATCATTTATTAGACCATGACACAAACAAAATAAAATATATTTATGGGTATAAATACTAATTTTTATAGGAATTTGGATGTCTTTTAAAAAATACATGAAAAGCCCACAAATCCAACCCTTTAATAAAGATCCAACACAGTCTGTTAAGAAAAAAAAAGGGAGTGTATATATATATAAACACAGCAGGTGTCTTTGTATGAACTAACAAAAATAACCTCCCTTCTCCTTCTTCACCATATTTTTAGATGGTAAAGTTACAACAACATCTTTCTCGAATATGTAAATCTTTTCTTATGTATGTCCTCATTTTGTTTGTTTTATGGTAGATTAGAGAGCAAATTGTAGAGATTAACTACCCAAAACTCTATTAGAAAGGTATAGGACCTCATATCGGTAAGAAGGGAATTTCCCAGCTAAATTCCATTCCTTTTATTAGTGGATTGCATTCAACATAAGCTAGTTTCTACTTGGAATTATGTTATGATTATTTGTGATAACAATTTTGATGAAATTGGAAAAAATGGAGAAAAAATGGTTGAAAAATAAGAAAAGGAAGAGGTTAGGAAAAGAGGAGAGGGTGATGTTGGGGTATAAAATAAGAAGACAATTTTTGGAAAAAGAAGAAAATAATAAGGAAATTAGGTATTTAGAAAATTTTGAGATTAATTAAAGGAAAAAAATTAGGAAATGTGAATATTATATGGTAATATTGGAATTTAATTCCTATAAGGGTATTTTGTAATAATAAAATAATGTGAGGATAAAATAAGAATTTTAATAGATTTTAGTAATTATAATGGTAAGACAAAGCAAGGGTATTTTTAATAATTAAGAATAAAGAAGTAAAAGGGGGCAATTTCGGATTATTAAGTGTAATTGGACTTGAAAACTTTTCTTAAATTAATTCTAATAGAATTTGTAAATGTTTAGCTCTAGAGGACAGATTAAGGAGTTGATTATACCAATCAAAATAATTGAGTTCGAATATCAGGTAAGGATAATCTTAAACTGTACTCATATAATTGTGAATGGTTTATAAATTTGTAAATTTTATTATTAGTAAATTATTTTATGGTGAACCATATCTTGAATTATTAATTAATTAAATTAATGATTAACAATTAAAATATGGATTTTTGAAATATATAATTTTAAGAATTTATTTATTAAATAAATAATTAGCAAGGTATGAAATATTCAATGTTTATATTTTGTTAAAATTTAAGATGTGTATCGCCTGATAATTTGACGAAAAAACATGATGATTATAATTTTTAGTTATGCATGTGTATAATTAAAAATATTAGGGTAAGATAAAACATGTTCATTAAATTATATAGAGATTGGATTATAATGGCTTAAGAATAGGCTGTTAAAGTTGCGAATCTATGGTTTGCCTAGGATAGGCTATATTCGATGGTCATATATTGATGGGTTGTTAAGATATGAGTGGGTTGTGGCTAGGTACTCATCCATAGAGTAGGTACCAGAGCATCCTAGATCCCAAGGATGTCCTATGTTGTTGGCTAGGTATTAGAGTGCTATCAAGGTATCTAGACTCTTAAGGGAAATCTTGTGTCGATGGCTAGGTACAAGAATAGTACCAGAATAGTAACAGAGTGGTATCAGGGTAGCCAATGGTGATTTTAGCGGAGATCACAATTATGAGTAGATTCGTAAGATAGGTTCAATGGAATTTCAAGGAATTACTAATCTTGAGGAGGTCGATGCATGGTGGGATCAAATAGAGTTAGTTTTAGATCGTTTATAGTGTACTTTGGATAGGAGGTTGTAATGCAATGGTTAAGTATTCTAGGGCAACACACTAATATGGTAGAATTTAGTAAAGAGATCTTATACATCACAATAGATGACTTGGTAGGAGTTTCAAAGAGAGTTTAGAAATAAATACACTTCACAGATTTATAGGGACTAGCAGAAGATGAATTTTATGAGTTTGGTTTAGATAAAGGGGATGTCTATGATAGAGTATGAGGCTCACTTTATAGCTTTGTCTAAGTATGAATTGAAGGATATAGCAAATCCAGAGGATAGTTGTTACCAATTTAAGCAGGAGTATAAATATTCGTTTAGGTTCGGGACCTACTACCTTTGATTTTAAGAAGTTATTAGAGATTGCACTCAGAGTAGAGGATGTGATAGAGAGGGGAAGAAGGAGAGGAGAGATAAAAAGGAGATCAGAAAGTCATTATAGAGAAGGGAGTCATTCTATTAAAAGGGAAACTAGTCATTTATGGTTTATTGGTGTAGGGAGATATAGGAAAGTCAGTGCTATACAGAGCAAGATTGGTAGTTTCTATAGGTTTGATGGAGATCAAGTAACTGGTAATGTCTCAAAATGTAACACTACTAGTGCACCATCAATTGGATTAGGCAGAGGGTTTAGTCAAAGATTTAGAGGACCTTTTAGTAACGAATCTAGAGAGGTATAGATTTGTGCTACCTATAAGAGAGTTTATAGAGGACCATAATAAGGACCCACTAGGATCAATCATGCATGCTGTGTCTATGGATAAAGGGGGTATATACAAAGGACATATCCGATAGTAGAGAGGTTTGAGAGTAAGGGAAAAGGAGACATTATATGGTCAGAGTGTTGCTTATAGTTCAGGTAGAGGTTTGGATATAGTTGACAGTAAAGACGGTGGTAGAGGGGCTGAACATGGACTAGTAGTGGTTATAAGTACTTGTTGGACATCTTCAGCATAAGATCAGACTCAGGTAAGGATATACCATATGACAAGGGAGGAGGCACCTGCAGCTAACAATTTCATTTCAAGTACGATTTCACCATTTGATATTGAGGATTATATGTTAGTAGACCCAGGATCCACATGTTCCTACATCTCTTCAGAGTTTGCCTCTAGAGTTCTGGAGGAGGTTAGTCCATTAGGATGTGACCTAAAAGTGTAGTTGCTAGTTAGATACTTTGTGGCAGTAAATAGTGCGAGGAGGTGAATCTCAGAGAATATTGGTGGAGTAAAGCTACTAATTGAATGGTTAGTAATGGATTCGAGGGAGTTTGATATGATTATTAGGATGGATTGGTTGGCATAGAATTAGGCTGTAGTGGATTGTTATGTGAAGGAGGTGATGATAGTGTATTCAAGTAAGCTGAAGGTGTTATTTGTAAGGGATCTTAAAGTGGTTCTAGTATGTGTGATCTCATCCCTAACTACTAAACGACTAATACTAGATGGATAGGAGGCATATTTAGCTTATATTACAGATATGAGGGAGGTAAATCATAGTTTAGAAGCTATTTCTATGGTAAGGGAGTTTTTGGAGGTATTCTTATCTGAGTTACCAAGTTTGTCACCTTAACAAGAAATAGATTTCACCATTAAGACTATACCTAAAGTTCCATCAATCTCTATTAAACCTTATACATGACTACTGTTGAGTTGCAGAAGTGGAAAAAGCAATTAGAGGAGTTGTTAAAGTAGGGCTTTACTAGACCAAGTACATTACCTTAGGGAGCTTCAGTGTTGTTTGTGAAGAAGAAGGATGGTAGTATGAGACTTTACATTGATTACTGATAATTAAACATAGTGATAGTAAAGAATAAGTACCCATTATCGAGGATAGATGATCTTTTGGATCAGTTAATGGGAGCTTTCATATATTCCAATAGTGATTTAAGATTGAGATGCTAGCAGTTGAGGATAGCTGATTCAAGCATTACTAAGATAGCTTCTTATACTTAGTATAGCCACTATAAGTTTTTAACGATGCCTTTTAGGTTGAGTAATTTACTGGATGCATTCATGGTATTAATGAGCAGGACTTTTCAAAAATATCTAAATCTATTTTTAATATTGTTCATTGATCATACATTGTTATATTTTAGGAGTAAAGAGGAGCATGAGTAATATTAAAGGATTATGTTATGGATTTTAAAGAGTAGATAGTTGAATTCTAAGTTAAGCATGAATTATGGATGGAACAGATAATTTTCCTTATACTTATAGTGTCCCAAGAGGGAGTGATGCTTAATCCTGCTAAGGAATAGACAATTATAAAGTGTGAGCTATCTAGAAATACATCATAGGTGATAAGTTTTCTATGACTTATTGGGTATTATCAGAGATTTGTAGAGGGATTTTTAAGAATAACTAGCTCCTTAACTAAGCTACTAAAGAAAGGAGTTCAGTTTCAGTAGACCAATCGATGTCAGGAGAGTTTTGAGGAGCTTAAATGGACACTAATTTCTAAGCCTAATTTTGGTGCTACCATTAAGTGGTGGAGGTTTGAGTTATATACTAATGTTTTAAGGATAGGTTTGGGTTGTGTATTTATACAACTTGGGAAAGTGATAGCACATGCTTCTTATCATTTAAGATTGCATAAGTTGAACCATCCCATCCACGATTTGAATTTAATGGTGATTGTGCATGATCTTAGGATTTTGAGACATTATTTGCATAGGGAGACATTATGAATCCTTACAGATCACATGAGTCTCAAATATATATTAACTTAGAGGGAGTTGAACTTGATCCATAGAAGATTAATGAAATTATTAAAGGATTATGATTGTACTACTGATTACCATCTAGTAAGGCTAATATTATGGCAGATGCTTTGTGTAAGAAAAGATCAAGCTTAATAGTTAGTTTGAGCAGATATAGTATCACACCATTAATGGAGTTGAAGGCATTAGACGTGAGATTGGAGATTGATTATGTGGGTGGTTTATTGGGGACATTATAGTATTACCTAGATTTGGGAGATAGCATCGGAGAGGCAAAGGTTTAGGATTCTTATCTGATGCATATAAGAGAGAGTGTGTGCAACAGGGTAGGGAGATTAATTTTTTGTAAAAGCAAATGGAGTGCTGACGATTGGGAGATAGTTTTACGTGCTGAATTCAAATGGATCATAAGAGGAGATTTTAATGGAAGCCTATAGTGCACCATATGATATGCATCCTAGTATAATGAAAATGTATCAAAATATGAGACCTTACTACTGGTGGTCGATGATGAAGAGAGATAAGGTGGAGTTTGTTTCAAGGTGTTTGACCTATCTATAGGTCAAGGTAGAATATTAGACACCAGTGGGGAGGTTAAGGCCCTTAGCCATTCTATCATGGAGTGGGAGAAGATTACAATGGATTTTGTGGTAGCATTACTAAGGAGTAGACGTATACATGATTCAATTTAGGTAATTATAAATAGGTTAACTAAATTAGCTCATTTCACACCTGTATAATAGACAGACTCATTGCACAAGCTTGCTAAGTTATGTGTTAGTAAGATTGTAAGGTTATACGAGGTTCTAGTGTCTATTGTATTAGATCGAGATCTGCAATTTACTTCCTAGTTCTAGATAAGTTTACAAAGAGATTAAAGGACTAAGATAAATTTAAGTATTGCGTTTCACCCTCTGAAGAATAGACAGTCAGAGCATACAATTCAAACATTGGAGGATATGATAAGAGCTTATATGCTGAATTTTGACGGTGACCGGATAGATATCAACCTTTTTATAGAGTTTGCATATAATAACAGTTATAGCACAATTTGAAGCATTATATGGTAGGTGGTGTAGAGATCCAATATGTTGGGATGTAGAGGGTGTCTAATTGTTTAACAAACTGGAATTGGTTTTTGAAGATAGTGGAGAAAAAAGTGGTGGTTAGCAATGCTTGAAAGCAATTTAGGATCAACAAAAGAGTTATGTTGATCAACATTATTACGAGATGGAGTATAATGTTAAAGATATGTTATTTTCGTAGGTATCTCCTTATAGGTGGATTTTGAGGTTTGGTAGGAGAGGGAATTTGAGTTCGAGATACATTAGGCCATATAAGATTGAACAATATGCTAGGCTATTAATTTACAGATTGGCTTTACCTTTAAAGTTATCAGATATTCATAATATGTTTTACGTGTCAATGTTGAGACAATACTGATTAAATCCTAGCCATATTTTCAAGGCATGAGATTAAGGTTGTAAAAGATATGACTTATAAAGAGGAGCTAGTTGAGATCTTGAATAGATAAATTAGGAAATTAAAAAGATGGGAGATTCCAAAGGTAGAAGTTTTGTGGAGACATCATTGTTCTTTAAGAGAGGCTACTTCACAAATTTTGATGCCAATATCTTCATTTTTTTAGAACCTCAGGTATATAATTTAATTTTTAGGGCAAAATTCTTTTAAGGAGGACAAATGTAAAGCCCACAAAGCCAACTCTTTAATAAAGACCTAACACATCCCATTAAGAAAAAGAGAGGAGCAGAGATATGTATAGGAAAGCAGGTGTTTTTGTACAACCAACAAAAAACAGGCTCCCTTTTCCTTTTTCTCCATATTTTCAGGTGGTAAAGGTAAAAAAAAATCTTTTTCCCACATTTGAAGCTTTTTTTATGTTCTCATTATGTCTTTTTTGTACTAGATTAAAGAGGAAAATGTGGAGATTAACAACCTAAAACTCTATTGAAAAGGATAGAATCTCACATAGGTAAGCAGGTAATTTTTCAGTTAAATCTCATCCCTTTTGTTAGTGATTTTCATTCATCATAAACTAGTTTCTAGATTAATTATGTTGTGAATGTTTATGATAACAATTTTGATGAAATTGGAAAAAGTGAAGTTTATGTAAAAGACTCGGATGGCTTTCCCAATTTCCTTATTTTTCTTTATAATGTCATTCAAAATCATATAAAGACAATTCCTATTTAATATAACTATTTATGCAAGTATTTTACGTTAAGAAGCAATTGTCCCTTGTATGGATTGTTTATTAATTTACTATAACTATAACTATCGGATACCTTATTCGTTCTAATTCCTGCATTTATCTGAGTTACCCATAAATGACGAAAATTTCTTTTTTTATCTATCTCTATCTTGATGAGATGAAACCAAAGCTCTTATTTTTTTGTTGAATACTGGTTCGAGTAAGTTTGGAATGAGCCCTACAAAAGCTTGAAGTGGATAAACAAATTTTTGTTCTAAGCCTCCGACCTATATATCCTCATTTAAAAATGAAGAAAAAATGGCTAAAAATGAGAAAATAAGGAGGTTAGGAGAAGAGGAGAGGGTGACATTGAGCTAGAGAAGAAAAGGACAATTTTTGGAAAAAAGAAAAAGAAAACGAAGGAAATTAGGTATTTAGGAAATTTTAAAAGTAACTAAAGGGAAAATAAGAAATGTGAATATCTAAGGGTAAAATTGAAATTTAATTCCTATATGGTTTTCTTTAATAATAAAATAATATAAGAGTAAAATAGGAATTCTTAATAATTAAGGTTATTTGAGTATTATGGTGCTAAGATAAAGTAAGAATATATTTAATAACTAAAAATATGGTGATAAAGACGGTAATTTTGGATTATTAAGTGTAATTGGTTTTGAAAAGTTTTCTTAAATTAATTCTAATAGAATTTTTTAAATATCTAAGTCTGAAGGACAGACTAGGGATTAGATTAGACCAATCGAAATAGTTGAGTTTAGAGATCGAATAAGGATAACCTTACATTGTATCCTTACAGTTGTATATGGTTCATAAAATTGTGCATTTTTTCTTAATAAATTATTTTATAGTGAATCGTATTTTGAATTAGTAATTAATTAAATTAATGATTAATAATTAATAATTAAAAAAGTGGATTTTTGAAATATATGAATTTTTAAGAATTTATTTATTAAATAAATGATTGACAAGATACAAAATATTTAGTATTTATATTTTGTTATGTGTTATAATATGTTTGCCTAATAATAACTTCAAAGGGAGAAATCCATAGAAAGTAAATATACCTACAACTACCTCAAACACAACTAAACAATCTTCAAACTCAAAAGAAAAGTCAAACCATATGTGATCAAATTATTGGGAAATGGTATCAATACATCCTTTTGGTATGACAGATGGTTAACTGATGGAGTTTGTGAGGATATTGGTGAGCTCAATTTAATGAGAAATATCATTAAGGATGATCAATATGTTGCTTATGCTCTAACACATAAAAATGAAATTTTATTAAGGATTCAAGATTTTGGTTTGTATAATCAAATAAATAGCAGTAAGTTTAAGGAAAACAAAGCAAATGTCAAATGGTGGAATTTGCTTAGACATGGTAAATTCACCAATTTGACCTGCAGAAAGTTGTTTTAAGAGCAGGGAAATTTGGTAGCATGGTATAGACTTGTCTAATGCAAGTATATGATACCTAAAGCCTCAATCATAATATAGAGAGTAATCAAGAATAGGTTACCTATAATTGATAAATTCAATAAATTTATGGCTATTCCAAATAGATGTGTTGTTATGCTAGAAAGTATTACTCACTTATTCTTCAGATGTCAATTCACTTAGCCTCTGGGGAAGGACATATCTCAAATATGTTTATTAGGAGATGCACCAAATGAGTGGCATCAGATCGTAGCTTAGTGTTCAACTTTAAACATGCATTGTAAAACAAAGTAATGGTGCCTTTACATCACTATGTTATAGCTAGTACAAGCTATATAGGATGAACAAAATATAAGAGTATTTAAGAATATTGAGAAACAACATTCAAGGATACATAAGGAAACAATCAAAGCAATCAAGTTATATCTTGTCACTTTTAAAGATAAAATGGATATTAGCTACAATCTTATGTCAATATGGGATTAATGATTAACATGTACACTTATAATTGATCCTTTGAAATACCATCATGGTGGTTTGTTAACCCATCCATTTAATGGGATAATTTATTCTTATAACAATTGTTGTTTCCTTTCACGGCTTAATCTAATTTACAATTTTTCATAAAAATATATAATTATAATTTTCAGTTATGTATATGCATAATTAAGAATATTAGGGTAAGAAAAATTATGCCCATAAACTTAGATATAGACTAGTTTATAACAGTTTGATAATAGACTGTGAAAGTTTTGAATACATGTCTTACCTAGGATAGGTTATATTTGATATTCATAGATTAATGGGTTATTGAGATATGACCGAATTATGGCTAGGTACCTATCTACGAGTTAATCATCTTAAAAATCTTTTATATAATCCTAAATTATAAATACTCTTATTAAGGTTCTTTATAGGGGACTTTTAAGATCAATGACAACATCCTGTGTCATTGAGCTATTAGTTTTAGAGTTTCTTAGCATCAAGGAAGGATTTGGAGTAAGATTATAGGAGACTATGATAACTCTTCTAGTTCTCTCTCTCTTTTTTTTATGCTAAGATTTTTTTATTATTTTCGATATTTAAAACCTTAGTTAATGTTAAGGTTGTAGCTATAATGGATCATTTGACTATTAATGCATGATAGCTTACTTGTTGGTTAGACTTATTCTCTTTGGTTGTAATTATTATATTTATGCCTAATCAACAAATATTTAGTCTTAGGGATTGTATAAAATACTAGGAAGTGAAGTATAATCTTTGGCCTAGGAGAATAAACACACTAAATTTAAAGAAAGGGATTTCTTAAACCATTATGATAACTAAATAGTTAACTATGCTTAATGAATTTAATTAGGTTGAATTACACGTTGGAAGGTAGTAATTACCTAGTTGAATATACATGTATGCCTTGGGAGAGGGCATAGATACATTAGATTAATTGTTAATTCAACCTTTACAACAAATCTTGCGTAATAATTAGAATTTCACATAAGTGAACCCCAAAATCCTAATGTTTTATTACCTTGATTTTTATTTTTATTTGATTATGTTGTTTTAGTTAGTTTCATAATTTAATTATATTTTATTAAATCTTTTTTTCTTTATTTATCTTTTTAGCTAGGAATAATGAGTGTAGAAATATAATCCTTATGACATTGATATGCTAGAACACTTTAGTTTTAATATTTGCTACAATTAATTATATACACTTGTAAATAGATTTGATCAATAAATAGTTATAAGCATTAATGATTAAGTTAATTTTAACTTGCTTTATTAATTTGAAAATGGATAATTGATTTATAGTATGATACTTTTTGTATAGTTTTCACAAACAATTGAGTTATAAGTTAATTGTTTTTAAGCATTTTCATATTAGTAGCCATTTGAAACAATGACCTATGATAAGGTCTTTACTTGTGTGTTAAAAGATTAGGTGACAATTAAACAAATATCTAATTGCTCCTATGTTAACTTAAAGTTAGTGTTTTGTTTTTAGGGTGTGAAAATATTTAAAAGTTGAAGCATCTTTCTTATATGTGTTCACTTTTTGAATTAGGTTGAACATTACGAATTGAGTTAAAGTTTGTAGAATTGTGGACTCAAATTGAATTGATTTATCAATTTATGCAAGTAACTAAATGTCTATAAATTGATGAACTTTGCAATTGAATGAATAATGGATAGTCTTGATTAATCCAATCAATTTGTTAATTACTTCTTGGAGTTTCCACTTATTTAAGTTAAGAGTGTTGAAATTGATTTAGCTGAGAGAAAGCAGATGCTTAAGTAAGGGGGAATTTAATAAGTGCTAATGATTTAATATTTTTAGCTAATTTTAGTGTGTTTTTTTGTGTTTTGATGGTCTTTATAATATTTGATACTCAATGTGACTTATATTTTGTCTTCAAATCTTAGTTTAGCACCCTCATTGAAGAAAGAAGGAATTTGGGTAAATTGAAGTCAAGTTTTTTTAAAAAGTTAAAGTCAAAATGGAGAATTTTTAGCATGATTTTAGAGAAAGGAGTTTGAACAATTGTCTAAAACACAAATCTATATTTTTGTCCATATTCATGGTTAAGGAACACGGGTCAAACACAGATCCATATTAGGGATATGTGCTAGTAGTGAATTTTATAAAAATTCTAGGTTTTATACAGGGACAACACCAAGGGGTCAATATAGATTTGTGTTAGACCTTTATTAGTCATGGTGTTCCAAAATTTTTAAGTTTTTTTATATAAAAAGAAGAGGGGAAGTAATTAGATAGAGACCAATCTTTAGAGAGTCAAAATAAAGCATATTGAGACCAATTTGAGCAAATTTGGAGAGAAAAGAAGGGATTTCCATCACAATTCAAAGGAAGAGCTTCACGATCCATGAGAATGAGTTCTTTTATTTTGTGTTCTTTCTTAGTTTTTGTTACTTTTCTTTATCTTATTATGAAGTAAATTGGGATATATCTAGATGGGATAAACTTTATAACTTTTTTATTAATCCTTTAATTTAATAAAAGACATAAGTTATCGTATGAATTATTTATGATTGCTTTTAGTTTTTCAATTAAATTTTATTAGCTTTTTATTCAATTTTAGATTTCATATATAGGGATTAAGAAATCATATGTATGAATAGGTCATAAAATGGATAATAAGAGATATATGGAATCTTAGAGAAGTAACCATATAAATCTTTTATATTAGAGTCAATTCTAGAAAAAGAATTCATAAAACAAGTTAATATGTTCTTAGGTGTTTTGATTAGAAAGAGAATTCAATCAATAAACTTAGGGATATGACTTGTTCTTATGAAAAAGAATATAATTATAATTTTAAATTTTATACTAGCCTAAAAAACTAGTGTTAATAATTGAATCAAGGTAAATTTAAATATAAAAAGTCTTTAGGGAGATTCTACATTTAGGTATAGCTCATCAATTAGTTGATTTTTTTTGTTTATTCCTTTAGTTTGTTATTTTCAATTATTAATTTTAGTTCAATCAATTGTTATGCTTATGTCAATCGTTCATTTTTTTAGGTTAGATAATATAAGACATTTATTATAATGCTCATAGTCCTTAGAAGAATGATATTTGTATTCACTAGACTATAATAAATTAATTATAGATGTACTCGTCTAGTTAAATTTTAGAATAATTCAAAAAACATGCATTAGATACACAAGTTAAGGACATGCTTGTGCCTATGGCTTAAGATACACCCCTATTCACATGACCATCTTCATCTTTCTCTTATTTTCTCAAATCCTCTAAGCACCATTCTAAAAATTACATTTCAAAGCTATTTCCATTATATTTTTAACATTCCCTATCATTTTCTGTCAAACTTAATCCATTTTCTACTCTAAATCTTAAAATTTTCACACCTTAGGGTTCTAAAAAAAATCTTAGGGATTTTTGTGTTTTTCCAATGTCATTGATCAATATTCTTAGCACTTTATTTGAGTGTAAAGATGAGCTCATAATCATCTATAAACAAGAGGTTAAAGACTATTTGAGATGCATTGAGTAGTTAAGCACATTTGAGGGAGGCATTCCCAAATGATCACCCAATACTAACCTTTAAAGAGACATATTTTTGGGGAACGTATGAATATCTTTGAACTTAACCTTTTGAATCTACTAGAGTGTGTGTTGAATAGTTTTAGAGATAGTAGATTTAGTTTTAGAAGTGAGGGGGTTAACAGAGAATTCAATAAGAGTATGTTTTCTAATTTAAAGTGAATTGCTAGGTTGGATAAAAGGATAACAAGTACTAACTAGATTATGTTTTAGGTATGATTTTGAGAGCAACTTTCTTTTATTTTTATGATTTTATAAGAAATGGTACTTAATATGATGTAGATTTTGTTTATAGATCTTATTTTACTTTCCCAATAATGAAGGAATGAATTGGGCAAGTTCTAGCTAAGATGGAAAAGTTTTTGAGCAATTCTAAATGAACATAGGATAAAATGGTCCCATATTTATTAATATGAGCACTAACAAAGGCTTATATTTAACCTAATATAGGGTACTAGGGTATTTGACTTCTTCAAAAACTACCACGTAAAAGAACCTAGCCTAAACAAGGCAATATTGTTTCATTTTGGTTTTTGGCACTATTTCCTATGTAAAGAACATGACTTAAATATGGTCTCATGTCCATTAACACAGTCCAAATATGGACCCTTGTTTATTAACTTGAGACTCGTGTTCATCAAGAGAACTCATCGATGTAAAACTAAAAAGTTACAACGCCAACATGAAAGTAATATAATGACATAATAGTGACACATATTAGCAGTGATGCATACATAAATATGAAGAATATAAGATCAATATAGGTTTATCAAAATTTTAGGGTTTTATTAAGATCAAAAGGAAAGAGATGTGGAAAATTAGGTAGAGCTATCTGAAAGTATCAAAGACTAGTCAAAAGGGGAAGATAGGTGAGTTATTAGATCTAGGGAAGGTTAAAGGATGAGGGGAAAGCCCAAAAAGATATAGAAACATATTAAAAAGGAGCAACCTAGAGAAGAGTTCAAGATTCCATCCATATTCAATCAAGAAACATCAATATTTAAGATCCATAAGAACTCATCCTTTGTTGGTGTCTTTTACTTTAACAAGAACTAAATTGGGATATAGATGCAATTGGAATGAACTCTAAAATCTATTTTCTAGATTAATTTCTTTTATTTAATGTAAGATTCTAATTAATTTAAGAATTATTCATATTTACTTATTATGGTGAATTAAAGTATCGAATGTAGAAGATTTAATATTAGATTTCATATATAGGGATTGAGAAATCATATGCATGAACAGATAAAATCATGAATAATAAGATTTGTATGAAATCTTAGAGATAGGATCACAAAAATTTCTTGAGTTATATTCAAATCTATCAATGGAATTCATAGAAAGAATTAATGGATTGTTAGGGGATTTGATTTGAAAAAATACTTAAGTCAATCAACTTAATGATAGATGTTATATTTCTTAAGAAAGAATATTAACTCTAGAATTCCTACTAGTATCAAACCCATGTTAATTATTGAAACAAGATAAATCCAAATATAAGAAAGGTTCTAAAGGGATTCTTCATATAGATCTTATTTATCTACTTGTTTTATTTTTATCTATCACTTTAACTAATTGTTACTTATTTTTAGTTTAGTCTCATTAATTTTCCTTTTAAAATTGATCATTCATTTTATTGAATTAGACAATTGAGAATTCGTTAGCACTAAAAGTTATAGTCTGTTAAGATGTCATTTTACACTTATTTGATATATAAATCTCTCGCATATGTTGAAATTATTATTCAAAATTGATGGATTTGTGTCTTAATTGTTTTCAGATGATTTCCAACACTTAGGAGATGAAATTGAGTTAAAAATATGCAAAAGAAACAAAGAAATACAAAATTCCAGGTTGGCAGCAAATTCATGACTACACGTGGCCACGTGCAAGGATCAAAGAAAAAATTTGCAGATCTGCTTTAAAATTTAAATCTGATTCGTTATAGATTCTCATAATCTTTTAAGATCAGTTTGATAGAGATTCACAATATGAACATGTGGGAGATGTGATCTGCAAGAGAGAATGGAAAAGGAAGGGATTAGGAGGCATTAAAAGGGGAAAAATGTTACCGTTCACGCAACACCACTTTAGGAGTAGTTTACATTTTATGCATTCTTTTCTTCTTGCTTTCTCCACAGCCATAGGAGCTTTTCAATTTTTTCAGTATTTTTTAAAATATTTTCAGATTTTCTAGAAAGACCTGGGATGGAGACAATGTGTTTTATTATTTCTGTGATTTTCACTTTCACTATGAGTAGTTAAATCCCTTTTCTTGGTTGAGGGGAACCATGTTATCATCTATTATGTGTGAGATGTTTCAGTGAAGTTTATTTTGTTGATGAACATTGAGTGTCTTTCGAATTACCTTTTCTAATTGAATTGATTGATTTCTAGGTGCGTAACTAGGAATGGATTCATTTAATAGCTAGATTAATGTAATATGACGTTTAGTTTTGTTAATCACAAGTAGCACTTAGGATTACCTTCTTTACATTAGAGTCGAAAATTCTAAGAAGATATTCATCTTGATCAATTGCATGTCATACATGTATTATCTTATTCATTGATTTCTTAATTCTTAATGCTATCAATCAATTGAACTTACGATTGTATCTAGGTTACTGGTTGATAAGAATGTGTAGAACACATGTTTCTATTCCTTTACACTTATGAGAAAACATCACCCAATGAATGTTTATTGATGAATTGAATTTTATATCAAGGATCCATATTAGCGTGATAACATCGGTGACCCGAAACCAAGTTTTGTCGATTAAATTTTCAAATCTAATTACTTTTGTTATTCCTACTTTTTTAAATTTACAAAAATTGAAATCCCCCCTCCTTTTCGTTACTTTATTTTAGTTTTAAACTCATAAACTCTTTAGCGTTAAAATTCCTCATGGGAAAGATAACCACTTTAGACTACTACATTAATTTGTATTAACGAAAGTTGGTTTTTTATTAATTTGGTTATAGGCGACAACAGTACCAAATTTTGGCATCATTGCCAGGGATTTTTTGATGGTTTATGTACGTTACGCGTTCGAATCAATCAGAAAATTTGCAATATAATCCTGAAATTGAGAAAACAGCAAAGGCACTATAAAAACAGACGAAACAGTAGCAACAAGTGTAAAAAATGGAACTTATAGTAGGAAATCGCACTCTTCACGAGCTAGCCGCGCCCACAGATGCTCAACAATCCCACTGCATTAATTTTCAAATTTTACGTGATAATAATACTTTTGAATTAAAATTTGGGTTGATTCATTTATTGTCTATTTTTAGGGGTTTATTGGGAGAAGATCCGTACAAACACTTAAAGGAATTTGATGGAGTTTGATTAGGAATGAAGCTGACAAATGTGACAGAAGCGCAGCTTAAGCTAAGATCCTTCTCATTTTCTCTCAAGGATGATGCTCAAGATTGGTTGTACTATTCAACCGGAGAAAATGTACAAACATGGACTGAAATGAAAAGGCATTTCTTCGAGAAATATTTTCCAGCATCAAAAGCAGCCAACATCCAAAAGGAAATTTGTGGAATTTGATAATATATGGAAGAAACACTCTACGAATATTGGGAAAGATTTAAAAAAATTTATGCTAGTTGTCCCCATCACCAAATAACTGACCAATTGCTAATTCAATACTTTTATGAAGTTCTTTCGCTTACAGATAGGAATATGATTAATGTTACAAGTGGTGGCGCCTTAGTTGACAAAACACCGACAGTCATAAAGGACTTGATCAAAAATATAGCTTCCAATACCTAATAATTTTGCATACGTATTGGACATGGAACAAGAGCCGTGAGTGAGGTACACGTGGCGACGTTGGAGAAAAGATTGGATGACCTTACTTTTTTGGTGTGACAAATCACGATTACGAAGAAAGAAGAAGCAAAGGTGTGTGGAATATGTTCAATATTAGAACATTCTACTAATGCATGTCTGGTTTTGCAGGATGAAAACGCAGAACGTGTGAATGCTGTGGGAGGTTTGCTAGACCGAGTCAAAGGAAGTATGACCTATTTTCCAACACCTACAATTCAGGATGGTGCTATCACCTGAATTTGCATTATGGAAATCTTCAAGAGCAGCAAGTAACCATGAATTTCCAACAATATAGACAACCGTATATGCCTCGGTAAAATCAAAATACAACATCCAATTATGAAGGTAAGTCTTCTTTGGAAGATATATTGCAAACTTTGGCTACTAACACTTTGACGTTTTAACGGAGTACTGAAGCAAGTATCCGAAATATTGAGAATCAACAACGGAACATCGAAAATCAAATAAGCTAAATGGAAACTACCATAAATCGATTGGAGGCGCTAACTTCTGGAAATTTTCTAGCACAACCGGAGATCAATCCTAAACAAAGTGCAAAGGCTATCACGCTGCAAAGTGGTAAAGAGTTGCAAGACTCACTTCTGAAGAATTCCAGAAGAGAGGTAGAAGAAGAAATCACACAAAAGGCACCTTCACAACTAGAAACGATGCAAAACAAGCTAAAAAATATGGTGATTCTGCCTCCTTTTTTTAGTCAATTTGCCAAAGCAAAGAAGGAAGAGAAAGAGAAGGAAATTTGGGAGACTTTCCGAAAAGTTCAAGTAAATATTCCTTTTCTTGATGAAATTAAACAGATTCCATGGTATGCTAAATCCATTAAGGAGCTTTACACTTCAAAGAGGAAATTAAAATTTGATGAGAAAGTGCAATTGGGGGAGAATGTTTTAGCTATGTTACAAAGGAAAAAGATTCCACCCAAGTGTCAAGATCCAGGTATGTTCACTATCTCATGTCAAATTGGTGATCTGCAAATTGGAAAAGCTATGTTAGATCTAGGTGCATCCATTAATGTCATGCCATATGAAGTTTATAATTCCTTAAATATTGGACCTCTTAAAGAAACTAATGTAGTGATTCAATTAGCGGATCGCTCAAATGCTTACCTGAAAGGTGTGTTAGAAGACATTTTCTTTCAAGTAGGAAATATGCTATTTTCAGTTGATTTTTATATTTTACAGATGGGCACCGACGATACATCTTCTTCCACTTCGATTTTATTTGAAAGGCCATTCTTGAAAACGACTAGAACAAAAATAGATGTTCATGATGGATCTTTAACAATGGAATTTGATGGTGAATTAATTAAGTTCAATATTTACAATACTATGAGAATTCTGGATGATGAACAACCTATTATTTATGTGGATTTTATTGACACATGGGTGCAGGATAATTTGATTTTAGAGGACAAAGATGAGTTTGGCATGATCGTGGAAGAAGAAAATGCACCATGGTGAAAGGATGGCCAATAAATGTTGATGTCCAGCAATCAAGTGGAGACGTCTATGTGTGGGGAGACCACCGAACCACTTCTGCAGCAGTTCACGTTCATGGAAATGTCCAGAAGTTTGGAAAAGTTGCTGCTGTTATTAATCAACCCACCAACATTGGAGTTGAAGAGCTTGCCTAGTCATTTACATTACATCTTTTTAGGTGAGATAGATACATTACCTCTTATTATTTCTAATCAACTTTCAAATGAGCAGGAAAGCTAGCTAGTTAACGTATTAAAAGAGAATAAAGAAACTTTCGGTTAGATAGTGGCTAATTTGAAAGGTATTAGTCCCACTATTTTCATGCACCGAATTTTGATGGAAGATGAAGCGAAGGAAGTGAGGCAACCCAAACGTTGTCTAAATCCACCCATAATGGAAGTGGTGAAGAAAGAAATTTTAAAGCTTCTCGACGCTGGCATTATTTATCCAATTTCAGATAGCAATTGGGTAAGTCCAGTCTAGGTAGTTCTGAAGAAAACTGGAGTGAATGTGATTGAAAATAGCAATGGTGAGTTAATACCAACTCGTGTTCAAAATGGGTGGAAGGTATGCATAGATTATAGGAAGCTTAATTCAGTTACTAGAAAAGATCATTATCCGCTTCCATTTATTGATCAAATACTTAAAAGACTTGCAGGTAAATCTCACTATTGCTGTCTAGATGGCTATTCAAGATACCACCAGATTTTGGTAGCACCTAAGGATTAAGAGAAGAAAATCTTTATATGTCCATTTGGCACCTTTGCTTACAGAAGAATGCCATTTGGATTGTGTAGCGCACCCACAACATTTCAACGGTGTATGGTAAGTATTTTCTCCAATCTTGTGGAAAATTTCATGGAAAGTCTTATGGATGATTTCACGGTCTATGGAGAGTCTTTTGAAACATGTGTTGGATCGCGTATGGCCAGAGTATTCACAATACGCTGCGAAAAGACCATAACACAACACGATGTATATCCGAAAACATATAGGATGTGTAAAAATACCTTTTTGATACGGATTTGGTGGTTGTTTTTTGGGTTTGTAGACACTGCTACGTGCGAATGTCCTCTACCGGTATCCACATGAGTACGCACGATCTGGGCTGCAGCTATCGTGTGCTAGCACATCCTGAAACTCTTTTTGAATGCCGCACAAACTTCTCTCGGATGGTGGCTAGGGTTTTTTTTCATCTATTAAACTTATGAGACCTAAGTTTCTCTATTTATAGAGAAAACCTAATCCCATTAAAGCCCAATAAGTTTTGGCCTATTATATCTCA
>JANQBM010044996.1:0-10134 GCA_025594535.1 Erythroxylum domingense | reverse complement strand
GTGAAATTTTGGTTATCGAGTTCTTAAAGAAGTTTTAAGGTCTAAGGTGACATTAGCACCTGCATAAGCTCCAATTTTTCGGGTTTTTAATAAAATTGATCAGTAACGATGTGCAACTAAAAAAGGAAAATGGTGAAGTAGTACGAGTAAGTCATGCATCTAACAGTATTAAAGCCATGTGAACAGAAGTTTCTGTCACGAGGTCTATCATTCCATAGCCTTATTGATAATTGCAACGTGATAACTCCCAGCCATCAACATTATAATAAAAGATTTATCACAAGAACATATCAAAGAAAACATAACAAATAGAAACAGGTGTTCATTTGGATTTGGAGTTGACTGTGTGTCTGCAAGTCCTTCCATTCTCTTCAATTTGATGATTGAAAAAGTGCGATGGAAACAGAATACCTAATGTTTTTTGTGTTTCACACCAATATACGGTAATCATCTGAACTAATGCATGATGGGACTTAATCCTTCACGGATCGGTTGTCTACCTGTGCATATATTTCTTTCTTCATGTGACCTCTATAGTAGGCATTGAAAAGACAATGACAAAATTTTCAAAAATAAATGCTGAATCCACGCAGGACTTTTAGCAGCATAATCAGCAATCAGGAAAGAAAACGAATGGCTATTGTCTTTAACAAGGAAATAAACTAACTGAATTCATTGATTGTTAACTAAAGTCAATTATTTTAACTAGTGCATCCCGTGGCTGAGGTAATGGATGATTAGCAGATTTCACTGAAAACTTCTTGATGAATTCGTATGTTTGACTCCTTGTGACGGAATTAGTGCCTTACGAAGGCAATGTCTTTGAAGGCTTTTCAGCACTCCAAGTCATAACTAACACTTCTTTTTCTTGCGTACCCAAAAAGTCAAAACACAGAATCAAAGTTGGAAAGATCCTTTAAGCCATCGAGATATATGATATTGTTTTTTCCTACAACTCAATATTGGTTTATGTCCTACAACTAATCGCTTTGGTTGTAATTTAGTAACAAATTATTTAAAGGTATTATTTATCTTATACATATTTAGATGTATATGATAAAGTTCATGGAATAATTGTATATTGCAAATAAAATTATAATGAGATTATAATTATAAGATTCATATTGCATTTATGTATTATTCTTAAATGTTCCTAGTCATTGTTTTATTAAGATTGGATATTAATAGAACGTGAAAAGATTAGCATACGTTGTATTTTTCTTTATGAAGTAGTCGACCTCATAGGCTAAAGTATAGAGATACTTAAACAACCATGTAGGTACTTGTTAGAGAATAAATTCACTTAATAGGCCCGATATGAGAAATCCATTTGGAACATTATTTTTATGTCTATGGAATTCTCATTGTGATAATTGTATAAGTGATTCTTTAACTTGAGGTCATCAAAGTTATCTTGTATAGGGATTGCTATGTTTTGATACTACTTATAATCTATTTAATCATGAGTCGTTTAATCCGTATTCATTAGATGTAGCATGAGCTATATGGAGGTAGTTGTGTAATCAAGATAGGATTCATTACCTTAAAGTAATTAGGTAGAATATTTTGTTGATCTCGCGATTAGTATTGATTTAGAAAATCCTTGGCCAAGGTGAAATGATGCTTTGTAAATAGTTTACAAATATCATTAATTGAATCGATAGTTAATGACAAAGAACTAATATGATTAGACTCAAAATAGAGTAGACATTAATTCCATGTTCTACGTCTAATCGGAACATTGTATGATAAAATGATTAAAGAATACGAAAAATCATGCACGGAAAGATTAGTCAAAACCACTTAACATTCCTAAATATTTTGGTAGTCATGATGCGTTACTACACACTAATTTTTATCTATAATTATACATTATTTAATTAGAGAATTAAAGATAAATTAAAGGAGTTTTAATTTATCTAATTCTAATTATGAATTAGATTTATATTTTTTAATCATTGCCAACATATTTGAGAATCTAATGGGTCTCACATATAGAATAGATTGTAGAGAGCAAAGTTAATTTAGTCAAATTAAACTTGATTGCAAAGTTTAAGGAACTTTATGATTAAATATGATATATTTAATAAATAAAGATCAATATGAGATATTAAATCTTATATGAGCATAATTGGTATTTAATTAGAATTATTTGTAATTCTAATTAAAGTTTAATTGAAATTAGATTTTAAGTTCAATGAAATTACCGAAATGCCTAGAACCTATTATAAATAAGCTTAAGCTCCATGGAGCTAGTACTTTTTGCTTAACCCTTTTTGTAAGAGTTATAAAGTTCTCTCAACTCATTCTGTAGATAATGTTAGAAGCCAGACATTTGTGTAGCGACGGTGGTTGAAATGGATCAGTTTCAAGAACAGTTCGAGGGATACGACAAGATAAAGATCAAGTTTCGAAATAAGGTACGAATTAAGTTTTTGCTTTATTATGATTTGTGTTAATCATTTTATATAATTAAAGAGATCTTGGTTATCGAAAATCAAAAATTGCATAAAAGTTTCGTGATTATTCCACTACGGTCAAAATTAGATTTTGACCCGATTTTCCAATAGTGGTATCAAAGCCAGTTTTTAATTGTATAAGTTGGTTAAAATTCTGGATTGTTACTAATACTGAATTTCGGAATTGAAATTGTTTAAGTGTTAAATAATATATTAAACAATGGAAACCTAGAAAACAACGAAACCCTTGAATTGGATTCTGTTTAATTTCTAAAAAGTTCAGAATATGTTGTTAAATTGGTTTTCTTTTGAAAATTGAATCTTCATAAGTTTTTGGGTGTTGGAAACCCATAAACAACAAAACCATCGAGACCGAGAATTGTTCTGGTATCTTTTGAAAATTGAGACGACTTGACAAAATAGTGTTGTTTTCGATTGTATTAATATGTGTTATTGCTTTTGGTTTTGTGTTATGTTATGGGAATCTATTTTTGGGTTTTGAATGTCGGAATAAGATGAGCGATTATCGCCCATCCAAAAAACAGCGTCGCTCACGAAGCGACAACAAGAGGTATCAATTGCATCACCCATTGCGACGTCACTCTCGATGCCATAGTTGGCGTTGCTAGCAAAGCCCATAATGATTCCATGGATGGCTTCACTTGGGTTGATGATGGACAACGCACTGAGGGAGGATGAATTTTGTGGATTTTTCTAATTGGGTGTTGTGTTTTTTTTTGTTTTTGCATGGTAGTTAGGTTTTGTTTGAGTCTTGGAGAATACTCGATTGTTCTCCAAAAAATCGAGATTTGGAAAACAAGAAGGCAAAATCTAGATCAATGATTTGTTAGTTGTTGGGTTTTTTCTTGTGTTTACTGAATAAGATGGATGATTATCGCCCATCTGCAAAAAATGCGACATTAGGTGTTGCTTGCAAAGCAACGATGTTAGGTGTCGCTCGCGTCGCCCATTGCGACGTCACTGGATGGCGTTGTTGGAAAATTCCATCGATTATCTAGTGACGTCATGATTGGCGTCACTTGGGTCGATGGCTGGAGGTGGTGCAATGTCGAAAGGAGATTGCGAATGCAATTGGTGGTGGCCCAACTGTTGGGCTACTGGCGACTGGTTGGAGCAGCAGGTGACGAAGGGACATGGCGGAGCTAGTGACGGAGAAACAAAGAAGATGAGAAAATGGGAGCGGTAGAAACGTGGAGATGTTTCTGGAGAGGACGATGGGTGCGTGTAGGTCGCTCGCCCACCGTTTTCTGAATGCATGTCCACAAAGACGTGATTGGCATTGCACGCGCCAAGCACTTCCTATAATTTTTAAAAAAATTTGAAAATTGTTTTCAGTTGGTTAATTTTATTCTGAATGCTTTGGAATTTAGTTTAATTTTTAATGGTTGAATTATTAAATTAAATTAAATTATCACTCAATTGCAAAATTAAGATAATTGTTTTTCTTAATTTGATTAAGATTAATAATTATATTGATTCCTAATTAATTTTCAAAAGTAGTTTCTAAAATTATAATTAATTAGTTTCAATTAGGTTGAAATTTATTAATTTGACTCTTTAAAATTAAGAAAAGTGTTTTCTTAAATAATTAAGAAAGTTGTTTCTTAATTAAATATATTTATTTGAATTTGATTAAGATAAATTAAATTCTTAATTTTAATTGTTTAGAGAATTATTATTTTATTTATTTAGAACTTGTTTCTTTATTTATGAATAATAAGTTTCTTGATTTTTAGGAAAAGTATTTTCTTGATTAAAATTTGAAAAGTGTTTTCATTTACTAAGAAAAACCCGCTTTCTTTAATAATTTTGAAAATATTTTTCTAATTTATTAAAGAAAGAGTTCCTAATTAATTAAGAAATAAATCTCTAAATAAATGATATATAATGACTTTCTTAATTAAATTTAAAAGTGTTTTATTGAATTTTGAAAGTAGTTTCTTTTTAATTTTAAAAAAATAGTTTTCTAATTGAGTAAAAGTAATTTCTAATGAGATTAGAAATAGTAATTTATAATTGGATTAGAAATAATTTTCTAATTGGATTAGAATGTGTTATTTATATAATTTTGAAAAGGAGTTTTTCTAAATTATACTAGGTAACATAATTTATTTAAAATTGTTTTCAATTAAATTTTATCAAAGGAGTCAAGATAACTGGAAATAGTTTTCAATTAGATTTGAAATTTGTTTTCAAATCAAACTAAATTTCTATTTGGAATGGGAATTTAATTTATTTAGGAATCAATAGTTTTAATCTATTTTAATTTTTCCAAGGTGTTGGAAATGATATTTTAGATATGAAAATCAATAACTAGAATTAAACGAAGCTTGATATTTTATGCATATAATTTGATTATGAGTGCATAAGTTGCATATTTTATTTATATGGTTGATATATATATTGGATGCATGATAAATTGTATGTTTTATATGTGTGATATTTTACATGCAATTGGTATTTGATGAGACAAATGAAGTTAAATCTCTCGTTAAAATATTAAGTACACGTTAAGAACGTAATTGTTGCCTTCTATTATTATAAGAATAAATCAGAGTTTTGTTTATTGTAGGCTTGTTGAGCAAACTCAAGACAGCTTTAACCCGAACATGTTTAGTCTTATGATAATAGGTTCTAGTTAACTAAATTTGGGTGATTTGGATGAGCAAACTCATGATCATGTGAATTTAGAGGCAAGGTTAGGAACAATATATAAGATACATTTTGGCAAGAGTTGTTACCTAACAGATCTAGGAGTCACATGAGATGTGATTGATAAAGTTATTTTCTACCTAATTTAAGTCTAATTAGTTTGTTGAGCAAACTCAAGATCAACTATACTTGAATGGGATCTTAGCCCACTAAAAAGAATAAAGTAATCTTTTCAAATAGTAGTGAGGGTCATTATTTCGAATAAAATAATGGGAGTAACAAAATGCATGATTAAAGTCCTAATCTTATTTGGTAGTCATGGCATATAATTGATTACTTGCTTTCTTACATTTATTTTGTTATGAGTGAAACTTACCTTGTTTAGTATAATTGATGCTAAGTTAGTGAACCCAAGTTCTTAGACATACAATATGTTTGAGAAATGTTCTTAAAAGTTAGAAAAGAAAATTGTATGTCCATTATGTTATTATGCTATAATCCCTATTAAGGATTCGGTGACAAAGTTTTAGAGATATGTTAAAATTATATAGATGACAAAATGTATTGACAATTTGAGTTAACTAATGTCTCATAAACTTTGAAGACAACATGTAAGATGTATGTCAACACCATTATTACAAGATGCAAAAGGTTGCATTGAGTAAAACTAAAAGGTATAGTACCTTGATGAGATTGTTCTACTTAATTTAGTTTACTAAAAACATAATTGTGGACTACAATTAAAGGCTTAGCAATAATATGATAATAGTTGTCATTAGAAGAAAATTATTGCATTACTTTTATTCCTATATATGATATGATAAAGATCATATGTATTTTTAATTCATGCTTATGAGTATTTGATACTGAATTTAGATTCAACATTATTGTAATGTGCAATGCATGGTTAGAAATAGATTGTTAAGTAAATGTAGTTGATCCAATTTTATACAACGAGTTTATATATATTGGATCAAAAGAGACTTATGCTTAACATTAGTGGCAAGAATTCAAAGTTAGATAACTGAGATTATCCTTTTATGCTATATTGGTTAAATCAACATAACGAGAATCATAAAGTTAAATACTAGGATATAAGTGTCCTTTTTTATTATGAATTGTATGGAACTTGTCAAACTTGTAAAGTTAAAGAATAACTAAATTAACCTTTGGTGAAAGGATGATAATGGTATTGAATTGTTAAATCTTATACATGTGATGTATTGGATGGAATAACAATTAATAAAAGGATAATATTATATTTCATTATATTACTAATGACTTTATGTAATATAGTCATACGTATTAAATGACATGATGATTTAAAATTTTAAAAAGTTCAAACTGTTTAAATCTAAGTAAAAATTAAGCATTGAGAATGCTGAAGCACATTGATCTCGAGAATGCTGAAGCACATTGATGAGATCCTTGTGCAAGTTTTATATTTTCGGTTATTTATAGGGAGTGAGATTCTCTAGTAAATACTTTCATAACAAAAATTCCATAAGGGTACGAATTTATGTAAGGAGTAACATACGACATGAGATATTGTAGGATGCAATATTATTTCTTATATAGTGATGCCTAGTACAATAACTTACCTTCAATAGTTTCAATTAAATCAATTAGCAAGATTTCATATTAGATATAAAATGCTAGGTCTTTGAAAGAGTCAAAGTTAATGATTCAAGAATGTGATGCTTGGTTGAAGTATACATTATCCATTAAGTTTAGAACTAAATTGGATAATAAAAGGTTATGAGATATCCAAAAGATTGGATATAATCTTACATATTCATTGAACAAATTGTTTGATTCAATGTATACTTATAAGAGAATGGTTTTTAAGATAAGTAGTGGGAGTAAGAATGAATTTGAAAGGTTGAAATCTCATAAAATTACATCTAATTGGAACTAATGCCTTTAATGATACATTTGATGTATAGTTGAAAGGATATGAGACATTAAAAGATTCACTTTCATGATGAATTTAAAAAGTTTGATTTTGAAGATGATTGTGAATTTATGTCTGCAAGAAGGTTAGTGAAAGTATAGTTGTCCTCTTGAGTGGGAGTTTGTGGAGATATATTGCTCACAGAGAACAACAATTCTAATTTTCGATTGTTAAACACATAATTGTCCAAGAACGACTCTTGATGGATATGAAAAGGTAACAACTTAATTTTGGGAATTAGATCTATAGAGATAGATTAGACGTTGTTAACTTATTCTAAGTCCAAGTACATAGATAATGTACTAAAGATATTTAGTATTTGAGATATCAGATACTTATAAAGTATTAAAGATGTCCATTACTCTATGTGTAAGTTGATAAGGATATGACTTTATAAGTAAATCCTAATTAAGGTTTATTTACTTAGAATAATATCATTTAGGATTGGAAAGGTTCCAATGTAGCAAAGGTTGTCAATTGAGCCACAATACATTTTTCATTTAGTGGAAATGATTAATTTTCTTTAGTAAATTTGATAGAGTTTCTTTATATTGTTCAAAACAGTAATGTACTGTAGAAAATTAGAGTCATTGAGCATACATAAGGAGCTAATTTTTCATTAAAGATCCAAGAATGTGTTTAGGCAAATTTTCTTAATTATGATGATAGTTATGATGGGAGTTATAAGACTTAAGCAAGTGCTCATTATAGAGAATCTTCTAAATTTCTCTTTTTAAGCCAGTAGTAGAATAATCGTCATATGGTGATATGGTATGAGATACTTAAATGATTGGCTTAGTGCAAGTGGGAGATTGTTGATTTATGCCCTACAGCTAATTGCTTTAGTTATAGTTTAGTGACAAATTATTTAAAGGCATTATTTATCTTGTATATGTTTAGATGTGTATGATAAATTTCATGGAATAATTGTACATTCAAATGAAATTATAATGGGATTATAATTATAAGATCATATTGCATTTATGTATTATTCCTAAATGTTCCTAGTCATTGTTTTATTAAGATTTGACATTAATAAAACGTAAAAATACTATCATATGTTATGTTTTTCCTTATGAAGGAAGTAGCGGATCTCACAGGCTAAATTATAGAGATATGTAAACAAACGTATGGGTGTTTGTTAGAGAAAAAGTTCACCGAATAGACCCGATATGAGAAATCCATTTGGAACATTACTTGTATGTCTATGGAATTCTCATTATGATGATCGTATAAGTGATCCTTTGACTTGAGGTCATCAAAGTTATCTTATATGGGGATTGCTATGTTTTGATGCTACTTATGATCTACTTAATCATTGGTTGTTTCATCGGTAGTCATTGGATATAGCATGAACTATATGGAGGTAGTTATGTGATCAAGATAGGATTCATCACCGTAAAGTAATTAGGGAGAATGTTTTGTTATTCTCAATTAGTATTGATCAGGAAATCCTTGGCTAAGGTAAAATGATACTTTGTAAATAGTTTACAAAATCATTAATTGAATCGATAACTAATGGCGGAGAACTAATATGATTAGACTCAAAATAGAGTAGACATTAATTCTATGCTCTATGTCTAATTGGAACATTGTATGATGAAATGATTGAATTATACGAAAAAATCATGCACGGAAAGATTAGTCAAAACCACTTTTACATTCCTAAATATTTGGGTGGTCATGATGCATTGCTAGATGCCAATCTTGATCTATGATTATAAATTGTTTAAATTGGAGAATTAAAGATAAATTAAAAATTTTTAATTTATCTAATTATAATTATGAATTAGAATTAGAATTTATAATCATTACCAACATATTTGGGAACCTAATGGGTCTCACATATAGAATGCGTTATAAAGAGCAAAGTTAATTTAATCAAGTTAGACTTGATTGTAAAGTTTGAGAAACTTTATGATTAAATATGAGATATTTAATAAATAAAGATCAATATGAGATATTGAATCTTATATGGACATAATTGGTATTTAATTAAAATTATTTGTAATTCTAATTAAAGTTTAATTGAAATTAGATTTTAATTTCAATGAAATTACTGAAATGCCTAGGACCTATTATAAATAGGCTTAAGCTCTACGGAGCTAGTACTTCTTTCTTAACCATCTCTATAAGAGTTACAGAGTTCTTTCAACTCACTCGATAGATACCATTGGAGGCTGAACATTTATGCGGCTATGGTGGTTGAAACAAATTGATTGCATGAATGGTTTGAAGCATACAACAAGATAAAGATCAAACTTCGAAATAAGGTACGAATTAAGTTTTTGCTTTATTATGATTTGTATTAATCATTTTATAGAATTAAAGAGATCTTGGTTTTTGGGAAATCAAAGATTCCGTAAAAGTTTCATGATTATTCTGCTGTGATTGGAATCGGATTATGACCTGGTTTCCCAACACTTAAAACAATGAAAAGAATAGGAAAGATAATATAATACTGCAACTTTTCAATGTTCCTTTTCTTTGACCAAACCTACTTGTTAGGGCTTTCGCCTCAGACTAGAAATCCATGTAGCAAATGACCATTAATTGTTGTACACAACCACTTAAGGCCTAATACCGCAGCCTGTTGTACACATTAATCAATTTAGAGTATCCTTTATATTATAACTCCATTCTATACACCTTTTCTTTACGAAAAAACTATATAAAATTATAAACATTAAATAAGTATTTTATGCCATTAATTTAATTTATCTTAATTTTATATTATTATTATTAAACCAGTTTAATTATTTCATATTGTACTTAAATGTATTATTTTATTTGTAGCTATATACTAATTAATGATCAATCACTATCAAAAGAATATATATGATGTAACACCCCATCTCCCGCCAAACCCGAGCCCGATATCGATAGTGATACCCGGATCCGTGCCCCGCAAGGGTGGCGTGTCACATCACTTAACACTTAACACTGATCACTTTACAAAAGTCGGTATAAATTTTTTTTGAAACACTTTACACTTAGCACTTACTGTGTGCTCACTCTTTGAAACACATTACAAAACACTTTATTTAT
>JANQBM010044973.1:0-10134 GCA_025594535.1 Erythroxylum domingense | reverse complement strand
CCACCTTCGCGGGGCACGGATCCGGGTATCACTGTCGATATCGGGTTCGGGTCCGGCGGGAGTTGGGGTGTTACAAGGGCCATACCTATTGATTATTTCGAATAAGGATACTTACTTTAGTAGTTGGATTCACCACCAATTTCAAGCTTTGTACCTCCTCTACCTTATATAGAGGACCTTTACAGTTCCAATTGTCATACCAAAAAGATGTTCTTTCTCCATCCCCAATCTTATGGAATACCTGATTCTGCATCCATTTCTAGCCTCTAAAATTTCTTTGAGAGTGCTTGACATATCTTGGCTTGACTGTAAGATCCATATACTCTTATGCTTAATGAATACATTATATATCCATTTCACTCATAAATCCTCCTTTTTGTAGCACAACCACCACAAGTTCTGCCTCCTACTCACCCTATGATTCATCCTTGTAGAATGGATACCAAATCCTCCCTGTTGTTTATATAACACCGTACCCCCATTAGACACGTGTCCATACGCCCTTCAGATGTACATGCATATTCCTGATAGAAATGGTGTGTTAACTATTACACTTTCACTATATAGCATGGAATCAAAACTACTTCATAAATAACACAATGTTTAAAACCCGAAAATTTCCTCATATCATTTCGTAAACCATATTTTCAATGTAGCACTGCAATCATCATCCATGTTTGTACAATATCTGCCTATCAGAGTTACAACTCTATCTACAAAGTATGCTATATACATGAGGAATTAAACAAAAATTAAACTATTCCTTCAATCCCAGCTGGTCGACCTTTGACCCATGTCCTCTATCCAACAGTTGTACAAAATCTCTTCTAAGCAGTCTTAGAAGCTAGGTCGTCGCTCTCTCGAACCTGAAAATATCAACGTTGCAATTTGGATGAGTTTTGTGAACTCAGTTGAGTAACCATCTTCGATGGTTCACTCTTGTCATGCAACACACAATTTATGTCATCACATAATTCACATCATCTTAATTTTCATCATGTAATATCAAGTTCATATAGAACACATTTTAGAATCCATACAATTCATCATTCCATTGCAATTATGCAGATTATAATCATCGATAATCAATCACACATATTATACAATGAATGTCCTCAAAACATTGCAATAATTCAATTTATTCATATCATATGTACTTAACTTCATTTAATTATGTTGTTGTGACCGAGTGTGCTTTTTTCACTGTCTCGTATCTGCTGTAGATACCGGGCTTTATCATACTGTCCCTTATCCGTTGGGGATATAGGGCTCTTTATACACAATGAGCCATAGGCACAGATGTTTGAGCTTTAAGCTCTTTTTCACTAACAACTCTGGTCATAATTGCCTTTATATTTCATGCATTCATGTAATGAAATGCACCATGCGTATTCATTTTGTCACATTCACATTCTTTCTCATTCACATTTGTCATTGGACTTTTAGTCCAACATTCAACATGATAGTTTAGAATCATTTAGTCAATCACGTTCAAATTCAAATAGCACTTCCAATGTTCTATTCATACATCAAACACCTCGGACATTGAATGTCTAGAATTCAGTACATACACATCATAATAATTTCATTACATAATTTAACAAACAAACAATCAGGGTGAGACCATCTTAGGTTACTCACAATTTCTCCTTTTAACTTATTGCCTTGAAGTCACGGCAATGTCTGGAAGCAGTCGCTCAATGTTTTCTTCTATAAAATGCAATCATATACAAAATTGACATATTTAGATAAATAGTCAATCATAAGCACATTCATGAATGTATCATGTATTATGCATATTCAATGACAACTTTTTGGGTATGTTTCCTTAATACACTTTATAAGCAATTACAACACCTTCCAAACATTCTTTAATCTCTAATACTCTTTGCTTACTTTAATCCCTTCATTCAACATCAATTAAATTCATTTAAGAGCTTTTTAAAACCTATATGCCTCATATGGTAACATCCTTACTTGAATTGGGTTAAAAAATATAAAAAAATTCACCCCTTGTTAAAGCATGTTAAGTCGCAATCGTGGCTGTGCATGATCGTGATTTTTCTTCTTCTCTACAGAGTCGCGATCATGCATCTGTAAATGCACGATCGCAACTTCCATCATTCTTCAGTAGAGTCACGATCATATAGATGTATGATCTCGACTTTTGTATTTTTCTTCCTTCTTTTTTGCCATTTTAGACCTAGTAATAGAAGTTTTTAGGCAACACTTTCCCTAATAAAATGTTCCTCTATGTCTTAAGTTTCTAATGACATTAAATTCATACATTTTGGTTCAGTATCGTGCAAGTTATAATTAAAATACCATATGTTGTTCTCATACCTCGATATAACTCAATTCTAAACTTTAAAACAAATTTCAAGACTCTTAAGGATATAATTTAAATTCGATTCCTCATGAAAAATGTAGCCATATGGTATCTAGTTTACTCCAAATCAAAATTCATCCAATTTGGATATTCACAGATCAAGTTATGGCTAAAATACAGATGTCTGTTTAGTAAAACATTGCATATAACATACTCCAGCAAAATTCATTGCCAAAGTTCTATTACTTCTCTATCATTTCTCTATCCTTTCATGTTGATGATTCAGTTATACCTCAATTTTCAGTCCAGTAACCTCTATAACAATTCACAAGTTAATGAATAATCACAACACAAAAACAGAACCCAATTCATACTTGTACATTTCAAATTTTTTGTACTTCACTAATCTTCATTTAACTTCAATTATCACAATCCTTTATACATTTTCTGCACATTTTCTACTAATTTAACTCCTTCATCACTTTACTTATATCTCAGAATTTGCTTCTTCCTATATCACTCATGCATGCATCCATTCATCTTGCTACACCATTCATGCATGCATCCATTTTCAAACATGAAATCATCATCAAAAATCATTTACACTACCATAAAACTTAAAGCATAACTTACTTGATTTTCACTTCAAATCCTTCAGTAAAATTTTAGAAATGGGGAGAGCAAATGAGAGGCTTCAGTGGATGAAACAAAGATAAGAGTAGAGAAAAGCATAACAAAATATAGGCTGAAGTCTTTACAAGATGTAACATGGATAAGCCAATAACACAAAAATAAGCAAAGATAGTGTTTCGATGATAGAGAGCAAGGAGAAAGATTTGGTGTTTCGGTAATGAACAAGCCAAAAGAATTGCAGAAATCTCCTTACCAAAAACGTGACTTAGGTGTCCCTTTTAGGTCTTGACACATGTCTCCAATGCATGTCCTACACTTGTCATCTATTTGAAGTTACCAAATGTCACTTAGCTATTGCTCTACTTGTCATATAGTAATTTGTCTAATTGTCATACATTCACTAGTCCATTTGTCACACTTCTATTTGTCTCTTCTTTCTATATTTTTCGTAGTCTAAAATACTCCAATTTTTTGATAAATCTCCAAAATATCTAAATGTCTTAAAAAATGTTAAATTAATTCTAATACACACCAATATAATTTTTAAGACAATTAATCCATAATTCACACTTTAATCACATAAAAATCACTTATACCTAAAAAATTTCAATGAATGAATGTATAATTATTTTAATGAGAGACAACATTATTCACGTGTATGTATATGCCATACGATGCATGAAATGCACTTCCAAATTCTTAGTACACTCTCATACATAATTTCCTAGGGTTCTAACCCTAATCGTGGGATAATAGGATGTTACAGCTTATGTTTGCAAAATTTGTCCCAACTGATCTTTGCTTTACTTCTGCCTTGGTTTAAGCCATTCCATAAGAAATTCGTAAGCCTCCTATCGATTTCCTTAAGGATAGCTTCAGGGAAAAAGGAGAGTTTAGGAGTGTCGAAGGCTTACTTGGATTTGACTAGACCTCTCTATAATTTGGAGGTTAGATTGCTAATAATTGACTCGGGAGCTAGTGGATTAAAGGGAGGAAATTTTGATGAAGAGGAAGTTTATGTGTTAGCTTAGAAGTTTTAGGTAGGAGAAGAAGAGAAGGAAGGTCAAAATAGGGAGAGACAGGTTGAATGTTTTCGAAGGATTGAGAGTTTCTCATTTTGGTTAAAAGGAAGATGGAGGGAAAAAGAGGAAAGGCTTTCCTAGAGGATTTATCTATAAATGATACTTTAACGAAACATCAAATACCAAAATACACGAACCAGAGAAGAGCAAGGAGTTGTGACCAGTGAGAGTTGAATCAAAAAGCTATGATCAAGGGAAAAGCTAACAAGGAGCAGATTTTTGTGCTGTGAGTAGTAAAGAGTTAATGGAGTGAATGAGAGGAAGAACATATGGATTTGGGGTAAAGCTTCTCTCTTTAGGATGGTTAGAATTTTAAGTTAGAGCTTTTCTTTAGGATAATTGGAATTTGTATTATCGATTATCAACTCTCTATTTTCAAGATTGCCCTAACTTGGAAGCTTCATGATTTGTGGACTTTGCTCATTACTATAAAGACATAAAGTCATCCCTTAGGCGTATTCTAGGTTGTATAACTTCAAACCTTTTTTAAGAAGACCAGTTATACAGTGTACTTAGAACAAAATTTCAGGAGAGTGAACATGATATTGACAAAGCTTTCAGGTGGTATGGATTAACAAATTTAAACAACATTTTATACCAATTTAGTTTTCAAGAGCTTGCAAAAAGTATACTGTATAAGTTTATAACTATTTCAGGTTTGAAATAAAGAGGCTTTTCAAAATTTAAAGCATACAATATGTCTTTTAAATCCATTTAGTGGTCTTGTATTAAGGATACCGAAGATATGAATTGAGGTTTAACTTTGTGAGATGTAGTTAGTCCAATTAATCGATTTAACCTTGTGAGGTTTAACCTTGTTTTTTATTTTTGTTTCTTTCTTCTATAAAAAAAGGTAAAAGATGCCCATTTATAATTTAGTTTTCAATTCTATTAAAATCTTATGTACTTTATAAATATTATAGAAATTCCTTATATTTTTTAAAAAGTATCAATTTAATCCTTTCACTAAATTTTATTATTAATTTTCATGAAGTTAATATTTTTGAGACACATGATACTTCATATAAATAATTGCATTACATGAGAAAGAATAAAAATAAAAAATAAAAATAGTATATATTAACCGTATTAATTTATTAATTTTATTGATTTATCATATTTGTATTAAGCAATTATATTTAAACAATAATAATAAAATATAAATATAAATTTTAATAATTTATTTTATTAAAAACTATATATTTTATTAGATAATAATATTAACAAATAAGAATAATTTCTTATTTCTACTTTATAAATAAAAATAATTAATTTTATTTATTTTATAAATTTTAAATACTAATTTTTATTATTTTATTTTATTTACTACTCATTATTAATATTAAAATAAAAATAAGAAATTTGTAATATTAAATCAAAATATTAATAAATTTATTATAATTAATTATTCAATTTTACACAATAGTAAATAAGTATTTAATTAAGATTTTATTTTATTATGCATTAATTAATATGTTATAATAAGTTATAGTTATGTAATAATATTTATTTTATTTATAATTTATACTAAATTTTATTGATAAATATTTATTTTGCATATTCTAAAAATTTACATATGAAAATTATTTAGTACATTATTAACTTTTGTGGGTTGATATAATAAGAAAAGTTAATTAACACTTGTTGTACTATATTTAACAAATCAATAAGATATTACCTTTCAAAAAATCAACAAAATGTAAAAAAGTTAATGAATAATGGCACTAAAATATTCCAATTTTATTAGGCAAGTTAGGGATATAAAGTAAACAAGTGAAGTGAGAGCTCCCCTTACTTTAACCGAAAATAAAACCATGTATTCAATCACTGGACTACCTCAAAAAATCCATTCTATTTAGGAGAGGTTTGTCTAATGATTACTATTCCACCAACAACTTATTCCATAGCATCGGATGAATTGAAAACATTCAGCGGGACACATCTACATGGGAGTGATTTTTCTTTCATCATATGATGTCTAAGCTTGATGCCTACTCTTTCACCTTAACCCCTAATCTATAACATTTACGAAAACACCTAATGCCTTTAAAAAATAAACTAAACATTTCTAATTTATTAAATAAAATTTTTATTAATTAATAAATAGAATCATGGTTTTTATGTTTTGTAAGTCAAAGTGTGCTCCTAAGGTTTAAGATGATGAATAAAGGCCTGCTTCCCGTAAAACTCTAATAGGAAGTTTTGATGTCATCCATTGCTTTCCTTCTCTATGAGCCTTTTGTCATTTCAATCAAGAAAGAAATTGGATTATTTTTAGGATGTGATTGGTCGATCAATGGGAAAGTCTAGTAGGATTGGCAGTAGGCTTGATTTTATAGAAGTGAAGTGAGGACATGCTAAGTATCTAGTTGAGAGTAGTTAACTAACCAGGCTTTAAAAGTCTGTTATCCGATAATCCTCTATAGAGCCTTTTGTTCGCTAAATTAGATGTGAATCTCTTAGAGTTCCATTTTGAGAAATGAATGAAAAAAAAATCAGCCTAGAGAATGGAGAATTTTGGGAGCCAAGACTTTCTTGAAAAAACAAGATACATAAGTAAAGCTTTTAATAGGTTGCTCTTTGGAGTTGTTTAAGAGGTGTATTCTAGTTTAGCTGAACAAGAAGTAGAGGCCTAGACCTTAGATAGAAAATCATTAGTTGATTCATTTCTTAGTAACGTCAAAAAGAAAGAAATCAAGGTAGGAACGAAGGGATGAAGTGGTTCTTCTAACGGAAGAGGAGGTGAAGACTGGGGAGGTAAGAGCATAACACCTGCCCTTAGTAGACCCTTCATTTGAGTTCACCCAAGTTAAAGAAGGAAGATGCTCTATCGATGGTTGGAGTAAGGAGTTAAGAAGGAACCATCCAAAAAGACGAAATAGAGGATCGACAACAGATACCAGGGCTTTGCGACTATAATGATTTAAAGAGGAAAGATCGTAAGAGTTCTATACTTGGAATTTGAGTGCTTACATCTTTGTTAATTATAACCCTTAGGGTGAGGTGAACACATTTTTCATTCTACTTTTTATATAAAAAGTATCAATTGGATAAGTGAAATACCTAGAAAAAAGATATAGCGCGAATTACTAACTAAATGAACTAGATAGATATCGTGAGAATCTAGAGTGAAAAGAGCAAAATAAATCATTCCTCACAGACATACATTTACTAAGAAGCTACTCCAGACTAGCTTCACTAAAGAGTTAGAACTAGAACCAGTAGAATAGAAATGAAAGAAAAAAAGAATGGCTTAAAAAGATCTTAATATAAAAAAGGGGGGATATGGCAAAATTGGTAGAGGCTACGGACTTAATTGGATTGAGACTTGGTATGGAAACTTACTAAGTGATAACTTTCAAATTCAGGAAAACCCTGGAATAAAAAATGGGTTATCCTGAGCCAAATTATGTTTTCCTAAAACAAAAAAAAGTTTATAAAGACAGAAAAAGTGATAGGTCCAGAGACTTAATAGAAGTTGTTCTAACAAATGGAGTTGATTGCCTTGCATTAGTCAAGTAAAGGAATCCTTTTGCCAAAACTATAAAAAAAGATAAAATAAAGGTTAACCCTAAATACATATGTCATACAAATGTTCTGAATTCCTATCTGCAATGATAACCTACAACTCGAATTTCCTTTTTTGATTATTTATATATAAATAAAAATAATTGTTTGAACTCGATTCCAAGTTGAAGAAAGGATCAAATATGAATTGATCAAATCATTCACTCCATAATATAATGGATAACTGATTAATCAGATGAGAATAAAGATAAGGTCCTATTATACATGTAAATATTGACAACAAAGAAATTGTTGGTAAGAATCAAATCTGTCAACTTTTGAAATCATGAGGGTTCAAGTTCCTCTATCCCCAAAATAAAGAGGCTTCTTTTACTCTCTAATTATTTACTATATTCTCTCTTTCCGTTAATGGTTCAAAATGAGTTCTGTTTCTCCTGCACTTGATTCTTGCACAAACCTATTAGGACTGAATTTGATTTTTTTCTTTTTACAAGTCTTTTGATAGATATGATACACATACAACTAAACATCTTTGAGAAAATTAATAAAGGAATCCTTATTGGAAATTGTAATAAATTGGTAATTGCAATAATTACCAATCCAAATTTGGACTTAGACTTAAACTTACAAAGTCCTATTTAAAAATCAATTCCAAGTCTTGGACAAGATTTTAGAATACTTACTAATCTTTTTTTCAATTGACATAGACCCAAGACCTTTAGTCAATTATTAAACATAAAATTTTCAAATAAGGCAGACGATACATTGGAAATGGTCGGGATAGCTCATATGGTAGAGCAAGGATTGAAAATCTAGTTCCTGACATATGAAAATAGGTTTATGAGTAGCTATTTTATTCTATAACTTAACTAAATGATATAGATCGACATACATATTCAGTTATAGGAAATATACGAGATAGTGATCCATAATTGTCTATTTTAGTGTCTAAAAATATAGCTTTTTATATTTACTATTTTTCCAGTAAAGAATATATCTTATATAGTATTTTTATTTGTTCACAATCTATCTCCTCTCAATCTAACAGAATGTTAATACTGAATAGAAATGAGAAAGGTTCAATTAATTGATCAAAAGACTAAAAAGTCCAATCTAGACAAGTTGCAGGGTGTAGAAATATCCAAAATGGATCTTAGACGCAATATAAATATCATCCAATCCTCCTTCATTTCTTTGTAGTTTATTTTATATTTTTTTTCTATTTTTATTCTCTCCTATGTGATTTTACATAGATCATTTACGAGTTGTACAAGGTATAAAGTTCATGACATAAAACTTGCAAAGCTCATTTAATTCATCCTATTCTATTATAATATTTGTTCATCTCAGTTGAAATAGATATCTTCTAAATTTGAGAATCCAATAAAATCGAATTCTAAGTACCAATGATTATTGAATTAATCCATCAACTTGCTATCGAACATGGATTTTAGAATAACAAAATTTCTTTGATGGGTAGTTGACATTATACTTTGAATTAGAATCGGGGGCCTGATCATTTCTACCAACTTTTTACCTCATTTAATATGACTTTTGTAACTCAAAATTTGAATTCAAAATCAAACTAACATTCTTTTTTCATATATTCAAATTCAATATTATATATAGATTATTTAACAATATTATGCAGAAATTATCTTTTGAATAAACTATAGAACCTACATTACTAATCCGTTACGTATCTTGGTATTCCTATTCATCCACTCATTCTATTCTTTCTCAATAATTCATATAAATAAGTGATAGTAAAAACTTAATAAGGTTATAGGACTGACTTTTGAACTTGCTTCAAGTTAGGATGATTAATCAACGAATCTTGGGGCACCCGGTCTAGTTTGATTATGTTTATTTCTACTTTACTCTTGTACGTAAGAAATAAGTCTCCATTAATATTTGTCCTCGAGCAATATATGTTTATGATCTCGTATATTTTGCTTCCCCAACATCTTCTAAGTTTTCCCTAATATTTTTACAAAAAATCGCTCTGCGGTGGTAAAGTCTCTTCTTGTGTGTTGATCAAAGTTACAATAGTAAGATTTAAACCTCTAAAATGCTCAATCATTTTGAAATGATCTTCCAGTTCTGGGGAGAATTCACAAAACTCAATTTTCTTAAAAAATTGAATGCAATTTTCCCTTATTTCGATTGGATAATCTGACAAAGACATTTCTGTCGAGATTCTGATAGAAAAATTGGACATTCTATGCCCTTGAGAGTGCTTTGTCATGCTAGGTCATTGACATATCCTTTTTTAATCATTTTTTGACCCGAAGAATGGATTGGATGAAAACAAATTTCTTATCGAACCCCATTGTGTCTGTATGAATTTCTGACTGTACAGAACCTCCATAGCCAGTTTTCCATTTTTGATTATGACATCATAAAGTGCCTTTGAAAGTTGTAACACCCCAATCTCATAGGACATGTACTCGACATCCTGAGTGATATCCGAGTACGAAGCTTGCAAGAGCGGCATGCTAAAACAATCATCGGTTAAAACTCATTACAAATTGTTTGAAACAATGTACCTATATGTGGAAA
>JANQBM010044925.1:0-10137 GCA_025594535.1 Erythroxylum domingense | reverse complement strand
TCAGCTCGACATAGGGCATGATCGTGGCCAATGCTTTAACCTTTTTGTCACGATCATGGCTTGACGTTCACGATCATGGCCTGACTGAATGCTTTCATCACGACCGTGCTCCAGGTCCATGATCGTGGCCTGATTGCTATTAGCCCTTCCTTCTCTATCACAATTATGGCCCAATGTGCACAATCATAGCCTATTTCTTTGGTCCAGAACTTCTTGAATCTTCACTATTCTTCCCTGTTTACCCTGCAACACTAACACACACATCAAGGTACCTTAAAAATATAACAATTAAGCTCAAAGACTTAATCTAACCTATAAAAATGCCAAAACACACAAACCAACATAACTAAACCCTAAATGCACACACACCACTCAATTTCACACTAAATAAATAACATATTAACCCTAAAACATCATGCAATTGACAATTATCAACTCACTCTCTCAATTTATTGCAAGATATACATATAATCAACAATCATTAAAGACAAATTTCAATCAATTCAATAAAATAAGAGTTTAACAAAATAGTTCAAAAGTAATCTCTGAAACTAAATTAACCACTCATGATCTTCATAACATCATCAACACTCAAATATATCATCTTACAAAGATTAAAAGAGATAAAAACACAGAAAATTGAATAAAGAAAACTCCTTCTCTTTTTTTCCAAAATCTGGAATTTTTTATGCTGATGTGTTTTTTTCCCAATTATTGTTGATAATCTTTAAATCTTTACCTCCCTCAAGACTTAAAACTTATATTCTTCACTCAAGGAGACTCTTTTCTATAGAGCATTTTCATCCTCTTTCATCTATGGAGTTTTAATATGTTTTATAGTCCATAAACCCTAAAGTTTAATTAACCTTGTATGGTCTCTCGGATTAAACTTCCCACGATCGTGGGATTTTGCATCAGAAAGTTCCCTCTTCTCTTCTCCTCTTTGGTCTCTAGCTCAATCTCCAAGTTGCTCAATCTTCATTCCTACATAAAAATAATCAATTCTTACCCTAAATTAACACCAAACATGAAATAATAATAATGAAGATCAAACTAAAAAACGTACAAAATGAATCCTAAATTACAATAACAATCAACTATTATGCAAGAAACACATACCAAATACTTAGAAAAATATAGACTAATGCACAACTATCAACTTCCCCATACTTAAATCTTTACTTGTCCTCAACCAAAATGAATACAACTAATCAATTCTATCATTTTATTTTCACAAAGATCAAAGCATGCAATCCTTCAAATTTTAGTCAACTCAAATATCAAGTTAATATACATATCATGACTACTTTTCATTGGTGTAGATAAGCAAACTCAACAAATGGAACCATCACTCAAAGATAAGTATAGATGCAAAATGAATCTTCCTCATGGTTTCACTTGTTTCTCCCAAGTGTTTGATGATTAGAGTTTTGCTCAAACTTCTTATAGGGAATAGGCTTGTTAATACACCAATTCTCTTCTATAATGATTTCATGTATAAATAGATCAAAAGGACTTGTTTAGGGTTGTAATGTAGTAAGGGTTAAGGTGGGTAAAGAGGATAAAAGGTTTAACACAAATTTTCATAAAGTAAAAAGTGGGTAAAAAGGGATAACAAAACAAAATTCTGAGACACATAAGTGTAACTATATTAATACTCAACACTTATTTATTCTACTCAAGTTTTCTTCCCTTTTTATTTTCTTTTCCTTTTCATTCATTTTTTCCTCAATATATGGAAGAAACTATGAATACAATAGCAACTATATATAATGTAACTCATAGGCAGAAGTATCCTCAACTTATCTTGGTCAAGATATTCACAACGATCCTAACTAATGTATTACTTAATACTCAACTAAGCTTATGAATGGTTAGGTTAATGGGTTGGGTATTTCTAGAAATAAAAACTTAAGGCTCAACGGGGGTAGCAAGGGATAATACAAGGGTAGGTCATTTAAGGCAAAGGTTAACATAAACCGATTAAAGAAAGTTATGAAGGTAATAAACTAAGCAAGCATTACACAACAAAGAAATAGAATGACTATAGATGGAGTCACATAGGCTCAATCCTCACATTAGCTCAAATGAAAATTCATTATGCATCTTTACACTACCTCATTGCTCAAATGTCAAATTGTGAGTAAGCTTACGTAACCAACTACTTTTCATCACTCAACATGGTTCACTTTTTACTCAAATAGCCTAATCCGAGTTCAAGCATGAATTCAATCTAATTCTAACTAGCATGATAGAATCTCATGGTAATACCCATCAAAATGATTCAAGTACAGTTCTATTGCTTAACATAAAATAACATGGTATGCCTAAACATGCATCCTATTTAACATAATGCAAACAATTCAATTGAGAAAGTCAATATCACCTCCCCATACTTAAAGATCACATTGTTCTCAATGTAACAAGTCAACCACCAAATAAGGGAGAATGACATCAAACCAAACAAAAAAAATTGAAACAAACAAATGTCATCATACTAAACAAAAAATGATAGCAACCCAAACAAAAATGACATGAAACCAAACAAAAGAAATCAAATCAAACAAAAATAACAGCAAACCAAACAAAAGACATAAAAGCAAACAAAAGAAATATGAAAAATTTAAAAGTGTAGGGTAAGAAAAACTTATGAGGATTGTGGTGGTGACGGTGTTGAAGAAGAAGCTTCAAAATTATTTCTCTAAAAGAACTTGAGGAATTTCTTCTTCAAGTAGCACTGCTCCTTATGGCCTTGCCACATTTGGGTGTCGAGCTCATTGAGTTGTGATGTCAATTGCCGCTAATTGGAGACCATCTGGTTGAGGATTTGTTGAAATCAGTAACCTCCACTGGTGCACTTAGTTCCTCCTCCATTGCTTCTTCTTCTAACTCTGGGACTGCTCAAGATGTGGAGGGTTAGGAAGTGGTTGTATCTGTGCCCCTCCTATTCTTTACTGTTGTACGTCTCTGAGGATTTCAGAATTCCATGCAATGGAACTCCAAAATCTTAGAGCGCCTCAAATAAGATATGTGAAACATATCATATTGATTTGTACGTACATCTTCCACATCAAGGTTATAAAACAAAGCCAAAGCAATTATAATATGAGACATGCCAAAATATAAGCTTCTTTTATTCATAGCACTCACTATTGACTGAAAAGTCCTAAAAGGCATATTTATTTTTATTTTTTGATCTATACACCACAGAAAGAAACGTTCTTTGACCGTGCATTTATTACTTTCAGTTTTATTAAACACAATTAAGCACATAAACTTATTTAAATTTAAATGCTTGGCACTACTAATTAAATTGTTCGATGCATTCCTAGAGTCAAAATTTTCTTCACCCGTTAGAGTTTTCCACTAATCATCCAGATAAAAGTCATAGTGATCATCTAAAACTTTAACGTTTGAAAAATTGAAAAGTGCATGAATGACATTATAATCCATTTTATAAACAATGTCAAATAATCTAAACCAGGTTATAGTGGACTGTAGTGAAAAATTCTATAGTCATCATAGGGTAAATAGGCATGCCACACCAAATGAACCTATTCCAACCTATATTCGCAGCTAGTTTCTTAATTTTTTACCTCACTCCTATGGTTTCTAACAATTAAAAATCAAAATATCAAGGAGTGATCAATTCCCTATCTCTAAAGTCTCAAAAATGTGTATCTTCTTCCTTCGAATAAATAGAGAATGGGGTATGATAAGTTACCATTAAATCGAGCTTACCGTTACCAGAGACTTGACGGCGCAATTCATCAGTCTGTTTCTGAGCTTCCATCTTTTCTTTGGAGCCATTGGAAGATTAAAACTTGCAAAAATAAGTGAAAGAGAGGTGAAACCGTTTTTTATAGAGAGAGAAAAATCTTACCCAAATCCTTGTATTTTTTAATAATTAATGCATAAGAAGAGTAAAGGATTGTAAGATTAATGAAAAGAGATGAAGCAAATACGAAGAATCTAGAGGAAGATGAAGGATTTTAGAGAGTGGGAGGAGAGTTTTTGTAGGTTGGAGAGAGAAAGTGCGAAAATTTTAAGACTGAATAAAAGAAGAATAGGGGGAGGGAAATTTAAAATTTCCCTCGGATGGTATTCCCACGATCGTGGGATTTCTCTCCAGAAAGTATGAAAATTTTAAAAGTGAATGAAAGAAGAAGAGAGGGAGGGAAATTTAAAATTTCTCTAACATTTCCCACGATCGTGGGAATCGCTTCAATTCCCACGGTTGTGGAAATCACACCAATTCCCACGATTATAGGATTAGGTAAATCTTCTGCTTCTAAACCTTCTTCTAAGCTTAGCATGCATTCTCAATGATCCCATAACCTATAAACACATCAAAATAATATTATCAACAAGAATTTCTAAGAGAGAAACGAGTTGAAATTTAAACAAAATCCCAATTAACATCAATCAAACTCAATTTAAACACAATCATAACTTATGATTCAAACAAACAATTAAACGAAGATAATTAAAAGAAAGTAGAATTCCATAGGTTGCCTCCCAAGCAGCGCTTCTGTTAACGTAGGTAACTTGACTCTCTTTTTTGCTCATGGTGGCTCAAATAAATGGTTCAATGATAATGCAGAAACGGATCTCAAACTCTACACTTGAGCTATCTTGGTATAAATTCCATCTTTCTTGTGGTTTTCCTTCCTTCGTCTTCTCCTACTTAATCGTTTCTTCCTGAATACATTCCCAGGGTCCCCAATATCTTCCCATCCCCCTCAATGTTCAGGTTCCTTGATATCTATTAGGCGTAAGGGAAAATGATATTCTTTTTTTGAAACCTTGAATGTTAATTGTTCCTTTCCTATTCTTAGTGTTAGTTCGCCACCATCAATGTCCATGATCAAATGAGATGTAGTCAGGAACAATAGCCCAAGGACCATAGGGGGTTTCTACATCTTCTTTAATATCTAGTGTGTAGAAATCCGCAGGAAAGATGAATTTTTCAATTTGTACTTGCACGATTTTAATGATCCCCTTTCTACTAGTGCATTATTCTGTTGGTCATTTTCGCCAATATCTTAATGGGCTCTAGCTCTCCTAAACCTAACTTCTAACTAAAAGTTTAAGGCATCATGTTGATACTAGCTCCCAAATTCATAAATGCCCTAGCTATGTTAACTCCATTTATACTGCATAGAATGAAAAAGTCCTATGGAACTTCTTTCTTTTATGTTATGTTTAGACTTCCTTCTAATATATGCTCCTTCACCTCTTTATTGACCGATTCCTTTAACGTGAGTTTTGTTTAGAGTTGATTCGTTAAATTGTTAATCTTGCTTGACTCATCCTCCTTACAATTAATCTTGCTTGACTCATCCTCCTTACAATTTTTCATTGCATTATTTGAATTTGATTTCCTCTAAGCAAAGATGGGATACGAAATCCCAGGTTGAGGCTCATTGATCGGCTCACTTACTAGCTCACTTGGAAAGACTTCCAAAACTGTTTGTCCTTCTCTCTTGTCTCCATCTTCCTTCTTATGTTCAATTTCCCTTTTCTGAGTCTGTATGATGACTATAATCCTTTCCTTTGGGTTGACTTCGATGTTGCTTGGTAGAATATCTACACTTCTAGAAGATAAAAAGTTAGCGGGTTGACCTACCCGAACCTCCAAATTATGGATGGATGATACATGGTTCTTCACTATCTGGTTAAATTTTGCTTCCATCCTCTTCTGACTTTCCTCTTTGCTAGCAAACATCCTCTTCTGATTCTTTTCTTGAGCTGCCAATTTGGAACCCAAAACCTCCGTCATCTTTTCCATCTTGCTCTCCATCGATCCAATTCGATCTTGTTGAAATCCCAGAGGTCCTTGCGGTCTTGCTTGGCTACTTGCATTGTTATTACTCTAAGAAAAAATCGGGTGGTTTTTCCACCCAGATTATAAGTATTGGAATATGGGTTGTTACCTCTATGTGGCTGGCCCAAGTAACTTACCTTTTCGATTCCACCGGCTCCTATTAAGAAACACTCAACTGAGCTATGGTTGTTTTATCCACATAGCTCACATTGCACTTACATCTCCTTAGCAGTAGAGGACGATGCTCCTTATATATTGTTTAACTACTTCGTAAAGGTTATGATCTAAGCCTACAAAGTAGTAACATAGTCAATAGGTATAATACCTTTTTGCTCCTTCTGCCCCCGTGTGCTCCTTTAGCTAGACCACATGCAAATGTTGATCGCCAAATCCTCTAAAAGCTTATAAGCTACTTCCACAGTCTTCCTCATCAATGAACCTCCAGCGGCTGAATCAATTGTTCCTCTTATGCTTGGATTCACGTCATTGTAAAATGTTTGTAGCAGGAACTCCCTTGGAAGGTTATGATGGGAATAGCTTCTCTGTAGTTCTTTGAATCTCTCCAAGCTTCATAGAGAGATTCCCCATCATTCTGCTGAAAATTTGTAATCTCTTTTATAATCCTTGTTGTCTTGGTTAACGGAAAGTACTTTGCGGGGAATGCTTGGGCTAGTTGTTCCCAAGTAGTAATTTTCCTTAAATTTAGCAAGTTATACCACGCCTTTGCCCAATCTTTCAATGTGAAAGAAAACAATCTCAGCTTAACTGCATCTTCAAACATTCCGCTGAATCAAAAAGTGTCACAAGTCTTTAAAAAATTGGTGATGTGGGCATTCGGAGCCTTATTGGATAGTCTTTAGAATTGCACACTATTCTGCAATATGTTGAGGAGTGTCGACTTTATCTCAAAATTGTTAGCCTGAACCACCAGTCTCATAACTCCTTTAGGACTGAATCCTGGCCTCATAAAGCCCATCAATGTCCTCTCAGCTCCTTCTTGCTCCCCTTTTTCAGCCATATTCCTTTGTGTAAAATTGAGACGCTTCAATCATTTTAACTCTCTTTCGTGTCTCTTCGTATCGGGAAACTCATCTTCACTAAATTTTATCTCTCTTAACGAATTCTTTGTGTTCATACACTTGCAAATACACAAGGAAAAGTATCAAAAACTCTTAAATCAAAGTAATCTAAACTAAACAAGATGTTAAATAATCAATCCCCGACAATGATGCTAAAAACTTGTTGAGTGAATTTTACAAAACAATCTAATCGTTTTATACTCGAAAACTACAAGTATACGGGTCGTGACTTGTAGTAAGAAAGTGGATATCGATCCTATAGGGATTGATGCCCAAACACCACTAAATTCAAATCAAACTTTATTTAAGAAACGAAATTGTTTAATGGAAATAATCTGGAAAATTAAATTAAAATTGAAAAACTAACAATAGACAATAGACAATACCAAAATTCAAAAAATCAGAATTCAAGAATTTAATGACTAGAGATCACTTTCTCCCTATTTTTTCTCCCTCCTACTTTATTAATCGAATTGTGTCTCACCTAAGATGTCCAATTGTATTAACTTCCCTCTCTCAAGGTGAATTAATTGTCCCTAATCAAATTAAATGAAGTCAATTGAATGATCTCTCAATCTACTCAATCACTCCACCAATTTAACTAGTTATTAAGCTATCCTATGGGCGATGAATTGAATTAGACGATATCTCTCTTCTAACTAACCAATTAACATGATGATTGTAAGTCTATCGGTTTCTAACTCTCGTTGTATAATCCTATACAAATAACCTTACTGACTCTCTTGATTTATTTCAAGATATACATATAATCAATAATCATCAAACACAACTTTCATTCAATTCAATAAAATAGAATTTTAACAAAATAGTTCAAAAGTAATCCCTAAAACTAAATAAGCCACTCATGGTCTCCATAACATCATCAACACTCAAATATACCATCTTACAAAGATTAGAAAAGATAAAAACACAAAAAATTCAATAAAGGAAACTTCTTATCTTATTTGCCAAAATCTGAAATTTTTTATGTTGATGTGCTATTTTCCCAATTGTTGTTTATAATCCTTGAATCTTCACCTTCCTCAAGACTCAAAACCTATATTATTCACTCAAGGGGGCTCTTTTCTATAGAAGATTTTCATCCTCTTTCATCTGTGGAGGTTTAATATGTTTTGTAGTCTAGAAATCCTAAAATTTTATTAACCCCGCATAGTCTCTCAGATTAAACTTCCCACGATCATAGGAATTGGCATGATTGCCAATATCATAGGATTTTGCAACAGAAAGCTCCCTATTCTTTTCTCCTCTTTAGTCTCTAGCTTAATCTCCAAGTTGCTCAATCTTCATTCCTATATAAAAATAATCAATTCTTACCCTAAATTAACACCAAACATGAAATAACAACAATGAAGATCAAACTAAACAAAAACATACAAAATGAATCCAAAATTACAACAACAATCAACTATTATGTAAGAAACACATGCCAAATACTTAGAAAAACATAGACTAATGCACAACTATCACTATCATTAAGGAATTTCATGACCACCAATGTGAGCGATACACAATTTGCTTGAATAGATGACAAACAATAGTTGTCTTTAGAAATCAAAAGGAAGTAAACATCAGTCAACCTTCCCTGATCCAGAAGGAATGATCGTGGTAGATTCAATGACAACATTGTAGGCTAAAATTAAAAATCTCATTAAGGAATTAAATATCCTGACAACTGACTTGTTCTCTCCATTCAAAGCAATTCAGCAAGGAACTACGTGGATGACAGAGTTATATCATAATTGATTGCTTCCTAGGGAAAAGCAACAATGTGGAACAATTGAACTTCAATGAAGCATAATTTGGTAGGGAAAGTAATCATCCCTATTTGAACATGTATAATCCAGGGTGACAGAACCCCTTAGATTTCTTTTAGTATAACAACACAAGGATTCAAATGGGAAATCAAGACCTACTAGGATTTCAGCAAGATGAGTCCAATTCATGGGTTTCTAAATTGGACAAGTTCATAAAGTTGCAAGAGGCCCAGAAAATGATGGAAGGGTGACTTAATCAAGTAGAGAAAAATCATGCTTCTCTTAGTCATAACTTAGAGGTTCAATTGGGGTAACTACCTAATACATTATCTACAAAAAAGTGTGAGGAGCCTTTCCAGCAATATAGAAGTAAATACAACACAACAGTCTAAAACTATCACACTTAGACTTGGGAAAGGGCTAGAAGAACTAGAAAAAAGACAAGTTGAGACCTACCTTTCAGAAGGTCAAGAGAAAAAGAAAAAGGAAGAAGAAAAGAATGAGGTCCCTCCCTATACTCCTCCTTCACCTTAGTCACCAAAAATACCATTCCCACAAAGACTTCAGAAGAATGAATTGGATGTACTATTCGTAAAATTCGTGGAAAAGCTAAAGAAATGACAATTTTACTTATCTTTTGTAGAAGTGTTGAAACGCAGGCCCAAGTATGCGAAGTTCCTTAAAGACATTATTTGGCAAGCAAATTTGGGAAGGTGACCAACGTTTTATAATTACTAACTATATGCCCTCAAAGTTGAAAGATATAAGGAACTTTATAATACCTAGTGTAATTGGTAATTTAGAGATTTCAAAATGTTTATGCAACTTAGGCATAATTATAAACCTTATGCCTTTGTCGATCTTTAGAAAATTGGAGCTAAAAGATGTGAAGCCAACATCTATATGTATTCATTTGGTAGACCAATCGATAAAGAAACCATTAGGCTTGATGGAGGATGTGCCTATAAAAGTGGACAAGTTTGTAATTCCTATGGATTTCGTCTGGCTAGACTTCGAAAAGGATCAAAATAATCCACTAGTTCTTGGCATACATTTTTGACCAATGGAAAAGCTTTGGTAGATGTCCATAAAGATAACCTCATCCTTTAGATTGGAGAGGAACAATTCAATTCAACATGAATAAGGTAATAAAGAATCCGAAGGAGGGTAGATCCTTTTTGAGAAATGATGGAGTCAAATCTTTAAAAGAGCGAGAGGAAGATGAACAGATAACAGTGGAGATTAGGTTTAAGAAATTAAAGGAAATCTGTCGTGCCCCCTTTACCACAGCGTATACACCGGGACTCCCGGAGTTCATTCCAATATATATCTTACGATAAGGGTGAGCCATGTTCGATCACTACAGTCACTTCACAAATCATCATATCATTACTCACTTATAAAGCATCATAAGAAAATCACAATAATTTAAAACCAACTTTTTCCTCATTTCATT
>JANQBM010044890.1:0-10138 GCA_025594535.1 Erythroxylum domingense | reverse complement strand
GAGATCAAAAAGGGGCTTTTTCCAACCTTACGTGTTGTGTAATGTAACAATTTAATTACTTTATATATATATATATATATATATATATATATGTATATATAAAGGAAACTGGAAAGTAAAATAAGTTAAAATGTGTATAAATTAGTGTTTCTTTAGGAAGCTTATAAGTTTGCCTTCTAAAGATGGTTTAACACCTAAGGAAGAGAAGGAAAATGTGATATTTCTTTCTTAGGCAATGAAATAATAATTTAAGAAAATCAAAGCAATATATAATGATGTGAGAGTGATCGGGTGGTTTGGTTGTGTGTAAGTTTTAATTAATAACCCTCAATAATCTGAAAGCACATAGTTCCTTAGTGTAGTACCAAAAGTGTCGATCCCACGAGGAGAGAACTAATCTAATCCTAAAATTTAAGGCCAAAAATAATAACAGAAATTCAAATTGCATGAAACTAATATGAGAATTTAATTCAATCAATCAAATTAAGATTCAAACACGAAAATACTGATTACTAAACAATTGTCACACACCCAAGAATCAATCGAAAGAAATTACCAATTTAGAGAAAGGGAATTTTACCTATCCTTAATGTTAACCTAACTGATTATGAATTATCAAATTGTTGGTTCTAGACTGTCCTAGGGTTGGTTACTCTCTCTCGAGTTATAACCATTAACCTTAAATTATAAGTCCTAATTAGATAATGGAGGTTTCAATCTCTCAATTCACAACCTATCCAAAACCCTAATTAGTTCTGAAGTTCTCTAATAAACTATCGGAAACCTATGCAAAATCTTTCTTCGCACAATTTCTAGATCTGATTCAATTACTGTTTCTATTAAATCACCTAACTCTTGTTAGTCTAATTTAATCATTTTTCATTCGATTCACCATCTTAGTTTACTATTGAATTATGCAATCGCAGAATCAAACCACAAAAAATCCAATAAACATATAATCAATCAGATTTTCATTAATTCAAGAATAAAATTTTGAAGGTGAGTTTATAACATCCTCAACATTCTAGATCATATCATCAACTGTTCAATCCAATTCTATACAATAATAAAACTGAAAATAAATAGGAAATACAATCTAAATGGATGATGGGAGGCTGTGACATCGAGAAATCTCCGGATCTGGGAAGTAAGTCGAGTCAGTTTCTTCTCCTCTTCTCTCATCGTTCTTCTATTTTTCTATCCCTCGATGATTTCTCTCTAGGGTTTCTCAAGGTGGCTAATACAAAAGGTCCTCTATGCCTCTTTTGTTGTTCTTTAAATATCCTCTTGTGTTTTAAGTAACCTTAGGGTTTTTCCTGGGTCCGAAAGGTTCAAAAAATCCCTCGAAATTTGATGTTCTTGAGTGTCTGCGCATCTACTCGATGCAGACCATGATCGTGGGCCATTTCCTGGGCTTCTGTCATGATCGTAGCCTGACTGACATGCCACAATCGTGGGCTGAATGTTTCTGAAACTTCTCCATTCTTTGATGTTGACCCTGAAACACTAGTAAACACATTAAGGCACCTCAAAAACATAATATTTAAGCTCAAATACTTGTACTAACCCACAAAACACTAAAAACATAAATAATTAACAAACTAACACAATTATAACCTAAACATATACTAAATGATTAAATTAATAGCTAAACACATATCAAACGATGCCCTAAAACACGATGCAATTTACACTTATTAATAAGAATCTAAAAGTCATGAAAAGAAAAAAGTGAGACCAAAAGTTCTAAAGGATAAGGTTCAAATAGAAAAAAGGGAAAAAAAGTTCCAAAAGAAGAGCAGTGAGTGTCATAAGAAATAAAAACAAGTGACCTTATATACAAAGTAGATTTTTATTTTTTATGCCTGACAATTGATTTTGGGTACATATGAAAAAAAAAAAAGGTCCCTAATTTAAAGAAGCTTCAAGCGTTTGCCTAAAGGAGATGATCCATTTCAATTCATTAAAAGAATAAATGAGAATACTTATAAGTTAGACCTTTTTTATGATGATTTAAGGCTAAAATATTTTTAGGAGAGAGGAAATGATGCAATCACAATAAGTACTTAGATTCTTGATCACATTAGTAGGTTACAAAGATTGAAGATGAGAAAAATAAGTCGAAAATGGAAAATGAAAAATGAAAAAGAGCATAGTATTATGATTTATGAAACTACACCCTCTTCGCTTTCCTTTAGATTAGTCCCACCAACCATTACTTTTTAATGTCTCTTCCTCTTTTCTTATTAAAAAAATTAAAGGAAGGGGAAAGCAACCAATTCTTGATTTTGGTCTTAATAGTAAATGAGGCATCATTTTTTGCTACTTGCAGACAAAAAAAGAAAAGAAAAGGAAATGGAAAAGTAAGGATGAAAGCGTACAATAGTAACAAAGTACGGAGATGCAACCAGTACTAGGTAGATCACAAAAGCAAGAAGACTTTATAGTTATCTAAAGTTCCTAAAGATGTTCATCATCTTTCTTGCACTAATAATTAGATCACATATGTCTAAAAACCAATTCAGTTAACACCCCACATCAATTTGTCCTCAACCAATCCACAGTAAAAACCAAAATAAACCCTAACAACTCAATCCACAGCAACAAAACCAATGAACATAACACCATTTTACAACAAAAATTGAAGCAGAAAAAAAACTCAATAGTAGGGTATAGATGATTGACCTCGATAGACGATAAACCTAAGACAATTGAAGCAGTTGGTGGAAGAACAATCTTAGAGATGACAAAAGACAAAGATGGAAGAAGACGAAAAAAACAAAAAGGAAGAAGGCGAAGACCAAAACAAAAGGGGAGGGGGTTTCAATTTTGCCAATTAAATTGGAAGGAAAACAAGAACGTTTCCATATAATTTAAATGACAATACCACCTTCATTTGAGTTTACCTACAGAATGGTGTTTCTATAGGTAAATTACCGACAGAAAAAAAATTTCGTAGGAAAATTCTCTACAAAATTGTCATTTTGTAGGTAATATCCTTACGAAATGGTGTTTATGTAGGCAATTTCCCTTTGAAAACATCACCTTGTAGTAATTTACCTATGAAAATTTAATTCCGTCAGGAAATTACCTACGGAAACATATTTTCGTAGGAAAATTACCTACAAAAATCTCATTTTTGTACATTTTTTTTTTCTGTCGATAAATTTTGTATGCAATTTTTACTAGGAACCATTGGTGCCTATGTTTACGACAACATTCAATATTTTGTCGCTAAATTCCATCGGCAAAGTTTGGCTGTAAAACTCCCTCCACTTTAATGACATTTTGTGGCAAAATACTTTTTTCTTGACAAATTTACCTATGGAAAGCAATTTTCATCGCTAATTTAGTATAGAATTTTTTCTGTAGGGAATTTTCAGTCGGTAATTAGCAATCTTCTTGTAGTTTTTATTGATGTAATTTTCCGCTATGAGTACCTACCCTGCTTCTTCTTTTATACAACAAACTTGATCTAAGTCTCTCGCTTTTTGTTTCCTAAATCTTGTCAAATTTAAAATATCCTTTTCTCCATCTTTAGTTTCCAATCATTGGTATAGTTTCTCATAAGATCTACTTTTAGCTTATGAGATATCTTTTTTGCCTCTTTCTTTGCCAGTTTATACCTTTATATATTACCTACTCTCTTTACCTCTATGTTGTTACCTAATAGAGCTTTATAGGCAGCCTTCTTGATCTTAACTTTTTCTTTTACATCTTCATTCCACCATCAAAACTCCCTTCTACTACCCCCAGGCCCTTTGACAACATTCAAGATCTCTACACCTGTATTCTTTAAAAAAGTTGCTACTCTCTCTCATATCTAGTTAGCATCTCTTACCAATTTCCATTCCTCTCCATATATTACTCTTTCTCGAAATGTTTCACTGTATCCCCTTTCAAATTCCACTATCTAACTCTAGTATACCACCTAGGACTTCTTTTCTTCCTCCAACCTTTAATAATAAGATCAAAAATCAACAATCGATGCTGAGTTGACAAGCAAGCATTAGGTATCACCCTACAATTAGGTCAATCACTTAGCCTTATAAGGAAGTAGTCAAATTGATTTTTCGTGGTTCTATTATTGAAAGTCACCAAGTTCTCCTTATTTTTCTTGAAAAAAGAGTTGGCTATCACCAACTCAAATGTTAATACAAAATTCAACAAAGTAGTCCTGTTAAAACTTCTTTCACATACCCGAAACCCCCATGAGTCCATTAGTATCCATTCAAGGTTGCTCCTATATGACCATTAAAGCCTCCTCCTAGAATAAATCTCTCATTAGGGGGGATTTGTTGAAGCAACTTATCTAGCTCTTCCTAGCATTGGTGCTTAAGTTGTTCATCTAACCTTATTTGAGGTCTATAAAAACAAATCACATTTCAAACAACACCCTTCACTGCAATCTTTAAAGACATAATCCTATCATTAGTCCTTTTTTCCCCTACCACATTATGTATGAGTTCTTTGACAACCAAGATACCATTTCAAACACCCTAAATACCAAAGTTTAAACCCATTAATCTCTTTTACTTTGCCCTACTCACCTTGTCTTTTGGACGCACACTATTTGAATCTTGTATTTGTCTAAAATCTCCACTAATTCTAAGACTTTCCTATTAGGGTCTCAACGTTCTAAGAACCTATTTTTAATCTCTCAACATCTTTTTCTTCTTCTAGACCTGAAACTCACTGAAGGACTAGCCCTTATTTTATCATCAGAAGTCAAAGGCACCAGTCCTACCCTAATGCCCAACATAAGCTAAAGAAGACAAGCCTAACAAGTTCCTAAATGACTCTAATACTACTCAAGGAAAGCAACAAAGATTGATATTTATTCTCAAAATAAGCATCGCAATAAACAAATGTGTGAACCTCAAGTACACACAATCGCACGTTAATGTAAATTAAAAGCAAAGAGAAAACAATAATAAATAAATAAATAAATTGATAGGGTCTATTGAAAATTTGAAGCTTTAGAGAAGTTTAATCAAACAAACAAATCTATATAACTAAATGAGTAAGTGGGTGTTATAACCCCAATACCCTAACTTTTTTGGCACATACATCGACTTGTAAACAAACAAAACCCAGATCTTAAAATCAACAACTAGACCAAATCAATAATTACAAATGTCAATGAGAACACACAAATTCATACAATACCTGAAGCATCAACTAGAAAACATTAGTTCTAGAAAACAAACACCAAACAAAGAGGAAAGCTTAGTTTTAATCAAAAGAAACATACGACACAATCTAGATCCAAGCAAAGAACAGAGTCAGCAATGAACCGCAATTTCAACGAGATGTAAAAGCCAAAAACCTACAAGGAAGCATAAGAGTAAAAAGGGGATTATAGTTATAAACCACTCCAGATTCACTTAAAGTAGAGATTATTATCTTCTGGTCAGAGATATAGTCCTTAGTGGGTGAATCTCTAGCTTTCTTGCTGAAGTCAAAGAAGAGTCCAGCCAAATAAGTGGTATTTACTTGAGAGAGAAAGAGAGGTGGCAAAGTTGTCTCCATCGTATAATATTTTTTACTCTCTTCAAAAGATTGAGAGGGGTATAAGGATCTATTAAAGAAATGCTCACACAATAGCTTTCCAATATGGATGTAAGTCCACACATCCTTAAATGCTCTTGTACTGCAACATTCCACTACCATAGGGTACATACCCAAACTTTCAGGAACATAACCTATGATAATGGTATGTTAGAGCAAAATAATTCTAACTTACACATGGCATCAAATAACATCATTTAAAAGTCAGCGAATTTTAAAAAACCATTCATTGCATTAATCCACAAAATTTACACTATTTCCTTTAGACAATTACTTACATAACCTCATACAGGTTCTAACAAAAACAACAACAAAACAAGACATAACACTCCTGGAGCCAGCTGACAGACCTCTGAGCCATAATAAAATCCAAAAGGGTCGTTTAGTCCTATCTAAGAACTAGGTCTCCTGTCTCATATCTGAAAAACTACATTGCAATTTTTATGAGTTTTGCGAACTCAATAAGTGATCTATCATCGATGATTTCACCGGATCACATACATATAATACATATAATACATATTTTATAGACACTCGTTCATATCATAAACATATTCCAGATGTTCACACAACATAGGATATCATAAGATCACACAATTCACATTGCTAAGTATAGCAAAACAAATCACATCAATTTATCACTCATTTAGCTTTGCAATCATTCAATAGATTTCAGTCTTATAATGTTATATGCATGAGATTCACATTCTTTCTTATTGTTGCGACCGAGTGCCTATCACAAACTTATACAAATACCGGCCCATAGGGCTCAGTCAAACAGAATCACAGAGCATAGCTCTACGTGCAAAATCAGAAATCACGGAGCAAAGCTCTACGTGGAAGCACTTTATACTGGCAATTTGGGTCACAAGGCCTTTATCTAAGCATGCAATTTATGAAATGCAACAATTTCAGAAAATCTCATATATCACAATCTTAAACAAATGCTCAGATAAGATTTCACAATCATCGGATCTGAGCCCGACATTCAACTTTTGTTAAAAATCAAAAGTCAAAATTCATATCAAATCAAAACACTCCCAATGCATGCCCAACTATTAAACTCCTCAGATCTCAGGTCCAGAATCCACAAACAACTCACAAACAGTTCAATAATATTGGAATTTTAATAAATCAAATTAAATTCAAATCAAATCAATCATAGGAAATCATCTACGTTGACTCACAATATGCTTCACAAAGCTATTACCTGGATGGTCTGGCAATGTCCGATTGGCGTCCGATGTGCTCCTCTAAAACATATACAACACATTCACAAATATCACATTTTTGCACAAATGTACAAGTGTTCTTTTATGCACATCAATATATAGAAAGTATGCACAATGCATGTTCAATGACAATTCCAAGGTATCATATTGATTCTAATCATCAAAACATTCAAATATCAATCCCTCATTAATATCATTTGTATTTATAATTTGGACCATTATAAAACAATATGAAATCAATATCATAACCTAATTGACCACTTCAGATTTTCTACCCATATGATTTCGGGTCAACTTTGCATAATTAATCTGATAGGGTAAATGACAAACTTAGGCAACACTTCCTTCTGGAAAGTTGTTCTAAAGTGTCTTAAGTTTCTAATGACTCCAAGATCATTGAATTTGATTCGGTATTCAATGAGTTATGCTTAAAATACCACAAATTGTGCACATTTGAACTTTTGGCTAGTACATGATCATTCCCTCTAATTGTACAACTCATATCTTTCAGCTCAGTTATCCAAAAACTACAAACTTTATACCAATTTAAAGCTAAGAGAATAAGCTACAACTTTGATGAAGAAACTCAGCCTAATTCTGCGTAAATTAATACAGTTTATTCAATAACCACAGAACATTATTTCTGTCCCTGGTAATGCTACAGCCTAAGCTCAGACTATATTACATGCCAATTTTGAAAATCATAGAGACAGAATTAAAATTCGACTTCTTCACAACATTTGTATATATATGTCTCTAGTTTAATATGAATTAAAAATAAACTCATTCAGATATCTACAGCTCAAGTTATAATTAGAAAACCGAAGCATGATCATGAAAATTTCTAGTTCATAACATTCCAGCAGACTTCTACACTTTCTTCCTATCAATCACTTTCAAATCAATTCAGATAACTATAAATTTTTATGGAGAGAAAGAAAAATGTCCTAAGAATCCATTGGTCTAAGTTTCAAGCTATTTGGAGTTCAGATGAAACAGTTATAGGCAAAAGACTCAAGGTTATTCAATGAAATACTCTGTTCATAAACTCTTACTTGCAACCCATCACCTTTTCTCTCTCTAAAACGCATCTTCTTCACTGAAACCCAGTTTTTCTTCTCCTTTTTTTTCCCATTTGTTCCATTTTTGACCCACAACCAGCCATTTTCAGACAATACTTCCTTCTAATAAAATGTTCCTCTATGTCTTAAGTTTCTAACTCCATCAACTACACTCATTTTGATCTAGTATCGTGCAAGTTATGATCAAAATACATCATACTGCTCCTTATATCTCCACAGATTTCTACTCTCAACTTCTAGCTAACTTTCAGAGCTCTTATGGACAAAATTTGAATTCGAATTCTTCAACAAAGTTGTAAACATATGTTTCTAGTTTCATATAAACTCATTTGAAAATCTATATCTCAAGATAAGATCAAAATACAGAAGCATAATTCATGAAATTTTTCCAGTTCAAGATTTCAGCACAATTCCTCACTGTGATACAATCACTTTGTTTTTCATATCAGTTCAGATTATTCTAATTTGTCATAGGGAGGAAAAACAAGAAGTGTATTGGTTCAACTAGCAAGTCATTTGGAGTGTCACAGAAAAAGTTAGCACAAAAAGAATCAAGTTGCTCATATATAGATTTAAACACTAACATCATACACGTACAGTTCTTCTTCTTCTCTCTTCAGTAACTTTTGTTTTCATGAACAGTATCAATCACAAGCCAGAACAGAATTTGAACCACTTACAAAGCATTCACTTTCAAGCATGAAAACATCATCTATACTACTCCCCTTTTCAGCTTATTAGCACCAAACAACTCAAATATCTAAAAGTCACATAAACATCAAAAATCCATATATCCTTCACGCATATTCCTTTTTTTCTACATTTATGTTTCTGCATGTTTGTTTTGTAATATCCAACAACAACCTCATTTCATCATAAACTTCTCATTTTATCAGGTCTATACCACGACCTCACCCAACTCATTTTCCTTATCTTTAAACTCACTTCAGATCATGTCAAAAAAAAAAATACTCACAACTATTCCCACATATCCACAGTAAACAAAACAGAGCATATATATTCATTTCTACACTTATTTCCAGTTACTCCAAACCAATTCAATCAAATTCAAACATCATCAAAAATCACTTACTTGATCCAGCTATCCTTCCCAGAAGTAAGAGTGAATTAATGACACCCAATAAGAATGAGAAGTCGATATTCGGTGATGGACAAGGAACAAAGAAAGAGTTCTCTGTTGAATGCTTTCGGTGAAGAACAAAAGTTACAGTATTGCTTCCTAACCAAAACATGCTCTACGTTTGCTCTATAATTCATAGCCACATGTCACCATGCATGTAAGCTACATATCACCATACATTTAAGACAATTATCACAATTTAATCAGTCCATATGTCACATTAGAATTGGTCCATTTACCAATATTTTTTTTAGTCCAAAAATACTCCAAATTTTCTAAAATTGCCTAAAATTCACCAAAAATTTCGAAATAATACTAATAGTCTCCAAATAAATTTTGTAATACAATCACTCCAAAATCCACACTTTAATCACATTAAAAAAACAAAAATCACTTATACCTAGAAAAATGTCATGAATGCATGTGCAATTATTTGTATATGTGAAAAATCAATAATATCGTGTTCATGTATGTCACATTATGCATAAGCGTGAAATTATGCTTCCTAATTTCTCATTAATCTCTAATAAACACCATCGTAATCTAAATTCAAGTAATAGGTTGTTACAATTCTCCCCTCCTAACAAAAATTTCGTCCTCGAAATTCTTACCTGAAAGATCAAATAGGTAGGGGTACTGATTCTTCATGTGTTCCTCCATTTCCCATGTGGCTTCCTCACTCGAATGATTCTTCCAAAGGACTTTCACCATTGGAATCATTCGGTTCCTCAATTGTTTACTCTGATAGCCAATTATTCTGGCAGGTTCTTCAACATAGCTCAGATTACTTGAGACTTCAATCTCCTGGGTCGGTATCACATGAGTTGGATCCGATCGATATCGCTTAATCATACTCACATGAAACACATTATGTATCTGAGCCATTCCGAAGGTAAAGCTAACTTATAAGCCAATGGTCCAATTCTTTCAATTATCTCATATTGACCAATATACCTCGGACTTAACTTACCCTTCTTGCCAAATCTTAGTACACCTCACCATGGTGATACTATCAGAAATACTCTATCACCAACCTGATACTCCATATCTCATCTGTGTTGATCTATATAGCTTTTCTGTCTATCTTGTGCTACTTTAATTCTGCTACGGAT
>JANQBM010044859.1:0-10140 GCA_025594535.1 Erythroxylum domingense | reverse complement strand
AAGAAAAACATAAAGGCTCAACATAAGAAAAACTATTAGGCATATAACTTGTATAAATGGAGAACTCCTTGACTCATACAACATAAATGATGATGTTATGCAAAAGTTTAGGAGGTCTGAACATTCCAAGGATATATGGTCCACATTAGTAGCATCCAAGTGACTAAATTATGGTAATGACTATTACATTTGACATGTAAAATAATAAATAAATAACAAATGAAAAGATAAGGTTAAAGCATTTAATGTTGAGAACTATAAAGTTAATGTCAAACACAGTTAGTGAATTAAAGGATAATGGTTATATCTTATCAGATATGCAATAAGTATAAGTTGTCACACGATCTATACCTCTAAACTGGGATCAATCAAATAGAGTCTTTTAATATATAAAGTAGAATTGTCTATTTGTGAACATTGTTTAATTGACAAAATAGTACAAAATCCATTTAGTATGGGATAAAGAGCAGCTAAGTTGTTACAATTAGCTCATTAAGATATTTGTGCCCAAATGAATTCAAGAGTAAGGTATAAACTCAAAAGATCGTGTGATGAATAAATGTCTTAAAGGAAAATTGACCATTCTATGAACCATGAACACAATGATGTTTCATGGAGGAAGAAATAGATCTCTTCCAAAAAAAATTTGGGTTTATGATGACATAAGCAAGTTTTCCTATCACCTATTAGATGATATGTTATTGATGACAAAATATGTACTTGATTGGGCACATATTTACTAGAACGTTATATGAGTTATTGATAGGTGAGAAACCCAATTCATCACATTTGACACATTGTCAATCACTACAAGAAAAATAGGTTTTAGCGATGAAAATTATCGAAGGAAAGAGTCATTAGAGAAACAGCTATAGGTAAAATTTAGTGACGGATAAAATGAATTTGTCAATCTGTCAGTAAATTTAACGACATAATTTTATATTTTTGTCGCTAAATTAAGGTAAATTTACCAGCAAATTTAGAATATTTCGTCGCTAATTTGCCGATAGAATCACAATATTCCTCGGTGAATTTAGTGACGGTAAGTTCTAGGTCCGTCAGTAAATTTACCGACAAATATAAAGCATTCCGTCACTAAATTTACTGACATAAAATATTATCTGTCGCTAAATTGATCGACAGAATATATTATTTTGTCATAAACTTAGCAATGGAGATATATAACCATCAGTAACTTAGCGTCGAAATGATATATTCCATCGGTAACTTACTGACAGAATATAACAAGTCGTGGCTAATTGTATTCCCGTTAGGAAATTTAATTATGATAAAATTTAACCATCATTTCTCACTTCCTACCAGAGTTTTCTATTGATAATCTTATGATTTTTTTACATTTAATTTCTATAAATAATATATAACATTGATTGATAAATGTAAAGTAAACATTATCTTGAATGGTATACTAAAAAAAATTATAATGTGTATGAATAAGTGTCTTGAAATTATTGTCAGTTAAGAATTTATATCAAAACATAAGAGTAGCAGACTATCATTAAATTCACTTATTCAAAAGCTATGCAGGTGGTGAAGGTGGATGCTTTGACTGCTACAATGAGGTCTTGTTCCTACCCTTCAACTCATCCACCTCATTACGGACCTGGGTTATGCACTCCATCAGCCTCTCTATTGTGCTCTTAAGTTAAAGGACTCTCTCATTTGATGCCGACAGCTTACTAAATTCTGCTATACTAGATGTGGAGGATTGCGAATAGCATACGTTTACAAATGAACCTAAGTTGAAAACCCTTCCACGGAGGTCCCTACCACCTACTGCATCAAGATAAGTTGACACTTATTAACAATTTCATATTTTAGAGACTGTCATTCAATGCTTTCTTGTATTTATTCCTATCATTAAAATTGTTAATAAGTGATACTTTGTAAGAATTAATATTAAAGTATAGATTTTACATACATGAACTTGTCTGCATCAATTGTTGACAAAGGTCACATCATCATGCTTTTTGGTGTGAGTGTTCAAAAAGAGCTGACACAGTGTAGGTTTCATGCTCATAGACTTTTCCTGCATTAGAATAAATTGTTATAAGTGAACTATAATTTAAAAAATTTCTACATAATTTTCTCTATTTTATGATATTTACCCCCTATTAGAAAAAATATTTAACAACAATACAATGATTAATGGCACCAGACATTTATAATATTATTATTCTCCATAATGCATATATATTTTTATTTTAAATTTCATACATTAAATTACATTGAAATCAAATTTCATACATCAAAGTACAAAAATCAGGATATAAGTGTAAAGTTTTGATACTTACAAGTTAAAGTACATGCTTATGGTGGGTCAAAGATCCTTTAGTATGTACAAGTAGACTCTTTCCGCTAGATCTTCCATGTTTGTTGGCATATTGCATTCTAAAATGGATATTGCCTCGATTGAGGTCTAATACTGCTACTAACGACTCTATATTTCTTTATATATATATATATGGTGGTTGTACACCATTCGTATGTATCGAAGCAGGAAAGTTTCTATAACGTTTACGAGGTTGCCTCTCCTATGCATTATAAATTACATCATCAAATTTTGGATGCTAAAAAAGTTCTTTATGAAGAAAAGAAAAACATATTATAAGTACTTATAAATGACAATATTTATGTAATTAATGTATAAAATTATATAAAAGAAAAAAGATCAAAGAATATATTTTGTATGCCTCAAACTCTTGATAACACAAATCCTTTGTTGGCTGAGAGACATTCTTCTATAGATAACCTTAAAGATCTATCCTCTCCTTGAACTTAGATGAGAAATTTCTTAAGCATGTTCCAGACGGAACCAACCTAATATATATGTTATTTTAGATCTTTTTCAAATTAAAACCTATAACTTCAATATAAACCTATGGTGTTATCATGTATTACAAAACTTTTAAAAATTTTCTTACAAATTGTTGACAATTGTGATGTACGTTATTCCATCAACTCCCTTAGCTCCAGGCTGAAGGTTACCTCATTCATCCACAGCGTTTACCCTTGATATCTCTATCGGTATAGGGGTGGTGGATGGTGTAGGGTTGGTGGGTGGTGTAGCAGGGCTATTGGATGGTATAGCAGCAGGTACAGAAGGTGATGTCTCATCTGGATGTGCAGTAGCATCTATAGAGTGCGATGCTTCTCCTGGCAATGCACTAGCTTCTCCAAAGTTGTTATAACTTGAACCTTGGTCGCATCATATCCTGTTTTCTCTTTGGTGACATATTTTAAACCTGAAATACACATTTTATTGAATTTTTCAGTAATAGAACAATATAAATTCAATATATAACAATATATTTTTGATGCAATAATAGATTTATTAATATAATATTCTATTATAAATACAAATTAATTGTTATCAGCATTTAATTGTAAATTAAAATCATCATCATCTTCTTTTTTAGAAGAATTAGAATCAAACTCAGGCTTCTATTCAGATCTCTCGCCCTCCTCATCCTCTCCTGTTGAAATTTCAACATATTCATTATTTGGATTGTTCAAAGGTTCATTCTCATCATATGTTACACGTACATTTATTTCATAAACATCTTCCTGAAACGTTTCACTTTCAATTCTCTTATTTTCTCCTTTTCTATATAATTCAAAAACATCTTTAGGTTTTACTTTGCATACTGCTAGCTAATCTAATTTATCTTGTTGTAAGCTAGGAAAAGGGACATAATACACGTAGATCGCTTGCATCATCAACACGAAAGGTTTAAATTGTCTAAATCTTCTTCGTTAGTTGATTTTAACTAGATTGTTATCAATTGTGCACTTTTGTTCCAACATTAGGAGTTAGATCAAACCATTCACATTTAAATATCACACTCTGTTTTATTGGCAATACAGGGTACCTAATTTCAAGTATCTCAATAATTTTACCATAGTAATCCACCAATTCTCCCTGTATGTAAACTTCACTATTTACTAGTGCCATGCTATGACCATGATATTTTGTGTAAAATCTGTATCTATTAACAACATACACCAGATATGATTTAACGATTCGTAAAGGTCCTTTTGCAAGATCACATATGAACTTGTTCTCTACTGAATTTCTAAGGCCTACACAAAAAACAATTTATCATATTAAATAGTATAATGTCATCTAGTGACTTTGATCTAATAGTTCAACCATTTCAATTATTACAAGTGAAAACTTACATATTTCTAGAACCATCGAGGGAAAGTTTCTTTCAACTTCTTTATTGATATCATCTTGTATTTTTTCAGGCATTAGCTCGCATAATCATTCCTCATACAATCTAAAAGCATTGTTATGTATTTTAGTTATGAATGACACTAACTTCGAAAACCCAAATAATTAATTTCAAAATCAACTTAAACTTACTGCACGAAAGGTTGAACCTCTTGAAAATTCAATAAAATGTAACCATGGACAGCCTCCATTTCTTCTTCTATTAAAATTCTTCTTATTAACCGTCCATATGTTCGTCTAAGATATGTGAAAATGGATAAGTTACCATCAACATCACCCATTCCTCCCCCATCATAATAACAAGGAACTTTTCTTTTTCTTATGTACACATGCGACTCAAAATAATGTGAACAAAATGTACTTGCTTCCTCCACTAAGTAAGCATTAAATATCGAACATTCAACTTTAACCTTGTTTTTGAAATTTTTCTTCAAGTGATGCAAATACCTACATTACAAATAGGGTTATTACAATTTTGCTATTAAAACATGTTATAACTCCGATTTAAATATTAACTATAATTACCTTTTAAACAGATACGTCCATTGATATTGAACTGGACTAGTAAGTTTAGCCTCATTTTCTTCTAAATGTATAAGTAGATGCTCCATACAGTCAAAGAAGTTTGGAGGGAAAATCCCTTTTAATTTGCACAAGATTACTGAAATTTTGTTTTTTAGTTTTTCCATTTTAACCAACTTTTATTTCAGATGATGTTAAACTTTTGAAAAACAAAATTAATTCAATTATAGCTTCCCAAACCTTAGTCAGTAGGAACTCCATAAATACAATTGGAATTAGCCTTTGAATAAACACATGAAAACATAACTTCTCATTCCAAATAATTTGTACTTCCTCATGTCCACACACCTTGCCAAGTTCGAAACATAACCATCAGGAAACGTTAGACTTTTCAAACATTGACATAAAATTTCCTTTTGTTTTTTGTCCAAAATGTAACAACTTTTAGATATTTATAGGTGCAAAAATCTTTATTTATCTCATTCCTTCTACAAAAAAATTTCAAATCAGCTCGTAATTTTGCACTGTCCTTTGTCCTTCGTTCAATGTTCTTTATGGTACTGAACAAATTGTCAAAAATATTTTTTCAATATGCATCACATCTAGATTATGACATATCAAATTAATTTTTCAATATGGCAAATCTCAAAAGATGCTTCGCTTTCTCCAACCAAAGTTTTTACTAATGCTTATATTAACTTCATCAGCTTTAAGTTATATAACTTTCAGTAACCCTAATTCATCAATCTTCTGCAATATCTCTTCACCAGCTTTGTAAGGGGCAGGAGGTATTTGTACCATCCTATTCTTAATAAACTTTTGTTTATTGCATCTAAATGGATGGTCTAAAGGAAGAAATTTCTTGTGGTTATCAAACTAAGATGTTTTGGCCCCGTTAGGAAGATAAATCACATTAAAATCATTGCCACAGTAAGGACAAGCCAATTTTCCTACTGTGCTCTATCCAGACAACATAGCATTCACCGAGAAATCACTAATAGTCTACAACAAAGCAGCTCTTGAAAAAATTTTTGTTTAAGAGACACATTATATGTCTTCACACCATATTCCTAAAGATGATGCAATTAAGATACCAATGGCTGTAAGAATGCATCAATTTTATGCTTTGGATTTGTAAGCCCTAGCATAATCACTGTCAAGAATATATATGCCTCATTCATACACATCCATATAGGCTAATTATAAAGAGCAATTATGATTGGCCATGATGAATATTGTTGGCCAGATTGACCAAAAGATCAGAATCCATCCGTCGACAATCTCAACCTAACATTTTGACTTTCAGCTGCAAACTCAAAATGGGTGTTATTGAAATGTTTCTATGCGAGTGCATCTAATAGATGGTTCATTATTCCATCTTCCTATTCATGTTCATTATGCCATTTTATGTGAGATGCAGTAACATCAGAGGCATATAGTCTTTAAAGTCTCCGAGTTAGCGGGAAATAATACATCTGCTTCCAAAGTATTAATTTCTATTTCATAGTATGCTTTCTAGGTTTGAACCTAGATTGATCACAAAATTTGCACTCTTGTAATTCCACATCGTCTCCCCAAAACAACATATATCCCAATTTGCAACAATCAATTTTTTCAACTAGCAAATTAAAATCTCTAATAAGTTTCTTCATATTGTAAAAATTATCAACCATTGTATGATTAAGAGGCAATGATTCATTATAACAACCAAGAATTTTATCAAAACTTCGATCAAAAATATATCCTTTAGACTTTATGTTCAATATTCGAGCAATTAAAGATAACTGAGTCATGGTCTCATAATTTGGTCGTAATTCTTGGTCAACTGATTATAGGAAGTCAAAAAACTTCTTTACATTTGGGTTTGATTGTTCTTCAAGATTTTTTTTTTGTAAAACGTATAATAGGCTGCATCATAAACCATTTAGATGTAAGGATTTTCAGTTGCACCCACATTATTTGTAATAAATCCATTCCCCCTATAAGCCCATCCATATATGTTGATGATTTTACTTTATTACCCCTCAAGATGCTACAAATTAATGGCTCCTTATGTCGTGTCCACTAAAAATAATTTGGAACAAATCCTTTTCTTAACAAATGGAGATTCACTTCATCAATCGGAAGAAAACAAATATGTTTACACTTTTACATGGACATTTGATCTTTGGGCCATCCATATATGCAAATTGAGAACATGCATAGTGAATAAAAGCTTCAACTCGCTAAAAAAACTCAAGATTAATGAAACCATTGAGTGTTAATTGTCTATAAATCCAAGATCTATCAACATATCTCATTTTTGCAAAACTGTTATTTAAAAAGTTATTTCATAATTAGTATCCTTCTTTTCCCCTAAATTTACAGTACATTTAATATTTACTTTACAAAACATCCCATAATTTTTTACAGGCCTCTGACCATTTCTCCTCCATATTGAAACCAACCTATCTCACCATATGAGTTCAAGTATTTATGTTCAAAATAATCACCTACAAGTTAATTTCCAAAGTTTGATTTTAAAATCGAGAAAGCAAGTTCTCGTCGTGACTCCCAGGCTCATGAAATGTTTCACCGATAAGCCTCATGGGAGTTGCATCACTAGTTTCTAGCCTATATACTTTCATAAGGGTTTATTATGCAACGAATTGTCATGACAATTACGTGAATTTCTTATGTTAATACTAAGTTTGAATTAATCACATTGAAGTTCAAGTCTTTATGTTTGAATTAATCATCTATAAGTTGATTTCCAAAGTCTAATTTTAAATAAGCACTATAGTACATAGCATTGTTTACACCTATGAGTCGAGAAAGTAAGTTATCGCTTTGACTATTAGGCTCGTAGAATTTTTCACCGATAAGCCTCATAAGAGCTATATCATGAGTTTCTAACCTATATATCGTCTTAAGAGTTATTATACATTGGATCATCCATAAGAGATCAAACTCATTCCACAGATAGTAAATACTTATATAATTCAGACATCTAGTTCGGGATGTCAATTTTGGCCCAACCTAACTCAATTTTGACCTGGGTTGGCTTAACCACAAGTCGGCTACAAGCCAAAATAGTTCGGCCCTATTGGGATATGGGCCAAGCACGAGCCAGCCCGTGGCCTGTCCGAAACAACAAAAACAATGTCATTTTGTAATTTTTTTAAAAAATAAGGCCTAAGCTCAACCTATTGACATCCCTACATCTACTCATGAATGATTCAAAAAAACCCAAATGTAAATACTTAGACTATTAAATAAGAATATAAAAACTCATCAATGATTATAAGAATATTTTAAACAGTGACACAAAATCAAGACCTCCTTTACATTCACACAAAACCCAAACACAAATGCTCGTACTATTAAAGAAAAACATATGGTAGACAATAGTTAGACGACTTACTTGGATGGATAGACAACCATATACTACAAAGAAGAAGGATAAACTTGGATAATTAGCGATGCTCTGAAAGCACAAAATAGGGCCTGTGAAAAAGAAAATTTTGATTTAATATAATACACTAGTTTAATGGTTTCGTATTTATATTTGTTGCATATAACGTAGTTATTGAGAATAAGAGGAAACCTTTGTTTTTGAAAAAAGTACAAATTTATACGAAAATGTGATCTTTGAGTTTCATGAGTTTATAGAGCAAATTGCTAAGAAAAAGTAAGGAACGTAAGAAGGATAAAAAGCTTCTAATGGATTGGATATTTAACTTTAAATCAAATTATAGGTGATGTTCAATAAGAGCTAATTAATATATCACATTTTAGAATTATATCACATGTAGTTTTTATTTTTAAAATTAAACCTATTAACATAGAAGAAGCACTTATTCATGAAAGTTAGATTTTGTTTCTTATAAATGAAGACTTGAACTAATCACAATGGCTTGTCAAATCTTTATGTTTCAATTTAAACAATGCCCATACATAAATACTTAGACTATTAAACCGCAGCCTAAAAACTCATCAATCATTGTTAAAGGTAAAATTCCAAAGAACAACACAAAATCGATCACATTGTAGACATTACTTAGTTGAACGACTTACCTTGATAGACAGACAATGGAAAACTACAAAGAAGATTAATGACATTGGACAATTCTCGATGTTTTTCAACACAAAACAGACCTGTAAGAAAGAAAATTCATGTATTCGTGTATTTTTCATATTCTATATATGCACAACATAAAATTAAAGGCAAAATAACAATAATTCACATATAAAGAAATCAAAGGCATGTAATGTGAGCAACACAATAAATAAGAACAATGAGAATAGGAAGAGGGGACCCTCTTAAATTAAAGAGGATAATAAGAAGAAGTTCCAGGTAGCTCAAGTAAAGTTGAGAAAGAAAATATTAAGGAAGTCTTAAGATCACAAGTATGAACTAGTTTAAAGTCTTGAGATCATAAGTATGAAAAGGAATAAACTATACTCTAGGCTCAAAGAGTCTCAAAAGTATTTAGATGTGTACATAAGTGTACTGGAATGATGAAGAATGAATTGTATATTATAAAATCATGTAAGAGTGTGGCTATTATTAGCAATCATAATTTAGGTGAATTAAAGCATAAGATTAAGACATTAAAGAAAGAGGCTAATTCTTTTAAGGACTCATTGTCTAAATTCACTAAGGAAGTGAGAAACTAAAAAACACATTAAGAGCATAAAATAATTCCAATAATAGGTATGGGATTAAATATAATTATGGGCATGCATTCAATTATAATACTGCATTTATCAAAGGAAAACATTTTCATATTGAATAACCTTTGCTTAAGATGAAAAATAAACATAATGCATCAATATCTAAGAATACATGTAAATCATATACATTTGCTTCACCCATTAGGCCTTACTCTGAAAGCAAGTCTTATACATTCATGTATGGTTAAAAATTTAGGCATAGAGCTCAATATTATCAGGAAAAGAATAGTTATTAATTCTATGCAAATTCATAAGGTAGCATGCAATCTCATTCACAATCATCTAGGACTCAACATTATTTTAGAAACAAGAATCATGCCCCCATATATAATAGGCCTTATATTAAACATAACGCCATAGGTATATCACATCTAGTTTTTATTTTTAAAATTAAACCTATGAATATAGAAGAAGCACTTATTCATGAAAGTTAGAATTTGTTTCCTATAAATAAAGAATCAAACTAATTGAGAGATGTAACTTTGGCATTTCAATTTTATTTTAATCCCTAACCCCTAGGTAAAACCATAATTAATGTACAATATAAAATAATTCTAAACCTACAGTGTAAATGTAACATCCCGTTTCCAGAGAACGGGTCGGACCAGAGAAACGGGTCCAAGTGTGTTAATCAGAGGAATTAGAAT
>JANQBM010044852.1:0-30086 GCA_025594535.1 Erythroxylum domingense | reverse complement strand
TCCCCATCCGAACCTCACTCACTTCCAACTCCTCTAACTTTTAACACACTTATCCAAAATTCACAAATTATATATCACTGAAAAGCTAATGAAAAGATCTACATTTCGAGGAGCTTCCCACTTCATTCTTAACTCTACCTTCTTTGGATCTACCTATATGCCCTGTCCGGTTACTATATGACCCAAAATACTACTTGATCAAGCCAAACTTCACACTTATTGAACTTAGTATATAATTGTTTCTCTTATGATATGTAAAACTAACTTTAGGTATTGTACCTCTCTGCTTTTCGAATAGACTCTAATTATCATCTATGAACATAGTCACTAATTAATCCAAGCAGGGTTGGAACACTTTATTCATTAATGCCATGAATGCTACTGGGGGCATTTATCAACACAAAAGGTATCACCAAAACTCATTGTGCCTATATCTAGCCCTCGAAATTCTTAAATGACTAATTCCTCAAATAGGGTAATGTTATCTCATGTTTTTTCTCAATCTCTCAATTTACTTCATTTCTCGAATGATTTTCTTCAATTATTCGATTTCCTCTACATATTTCAATTTATTTATAAATCTCAATTTGTTTGAACACAGACCTCAAATCTAACTTGTACCTTCTAGACATACTAATATAGAATACATTGTGTACCTAAGTTCCTTTAGCAATAGCAATAGTATCATCTCAATTTCATTAACCTACTAACGTAGTTGGGCTACTTTACATCAACAGACTACATGTACTCTCTAGAGCATATTTAGCTTTTTATGCCTAAGTCTCATTTCTAATTGACTCCAATATCACTTCTGATTTGTTTAATAGTCATTCATTCCTAAAAATGGAACATTTGGTTTACATGATATAATTCAATGAAAGTCTCTATCAAAAGAAGATTTCTCTCCTCAATCATTTGTACTCTTTACATACTCTTTATCAGTCAACTATATTCATCATCGCTTTTCAGCCATTCTTAATACCTCAATAAAATCGAGTTCAACTAGTCATAATATCTCAATAAGATCAATTTATGTCATATCTTACATGATTAGAATATTCTATATAATAAAGCTCAGTGAAGCAATAAACATATTCATTTACTCCTATACTTTGGCATGTAACATCAAGATCATTACATCTTATATAGAGATGTATTTTTGATAAGACACCAATTAATATCTTACGCTAATGATACTTTAATCTCAATTGATTCTAGATAACATTCAAATATTTTATGACTATACAAAAGTTACTTCTCCATAGTAGTTACCATTTCAATATAACCACCTAATCCCATGCTTCCATTGTGCTACTCTGATTCATCTCATGATTTTAACTAAGGGGATTAAGACTTAAGAGTATTCATTATGTCATAGATTACCTCCTATGCCATATCCAAGCATATATTACATATGTTCTTAATAACATTATTCACCAATGTAACCACATTATCAGATATGCACTCTTAATAACTGGTCAACTTAACGTTAAAGACTTACATATATCGCTATCATTTATCTCATCTTCTAGCTATCATTTATTTCATCTTCCATATGTATGTTCTCAATCAATTCAGAATTATATATGCATAACCATCATGAAATTCAAATCTTAAATCCACTGATATAATCTTATACTAAATCATAAAATTTTATCACATTAATTAAACAATCATTTTAGTTCCAAGTTCATACTCTCAAAGTTATAGTAAATTTTATTTTCATTCCACTTTGCTTGTACACTTTTAAATCTTGTAATTTCTATCTATGTCTCTATTTCTTTCTCGGTCAATCCACAAAAATATTTTCACATTCATATCAATTCAAGGATATACAACCATAGTGTCATATTGATATTATTATACTATACACTGAATTTTTGTTTAACATAATAAACCATGTAGTATTTCTTATTTCTAGGTATCCACATACTTTCATTTCCTTACAATTTGATAGGTCATCTTTCTTTTTATTATTTCTAAATACTCAAACTCTTCATGAATGTTCATGCGTATGACTTATGTATATGCGACTCAGACTGGGGATCAGTTGCCACTGCATACCTATTTGACCGTTAATCTATACTAGCAATATATGATATGTCTAAAATGCATATAACTCGACACATATAAAGAAGAATGCCTATGTAAGATACTAAACTTGGGCTTTGATACCAATTTGTAACATCCCACTTCCACCAAGCATGTGCCCGTACATCCCAAGGACATTCGAGCACATGCCCTGTGAAAGTTGCATGTTAGGACAATCACATCAACTCATTATAAAATTATTGTTTGAAGCAACAACACATCTATAGCAGACTAGTAATCATTTTCGCCTATTTCAATTGTAAACACGTCATAAGTAAATTAATAATCAATTTAAAAGTATTTCATTAATAAAGCAAATCCCAGTTATGAATTTCATTACATTACAAAATTTACATGTACATTATATAGTAGTTGTGAAATACAATTCTTAATACAAAACAACTAAAAACTTGTGTAGGTGTAAACTGCTCCCGACCCCTAGCTCATGTCTGATTTTAGTGGCTATTCTCTATTTTGTCTAACTGAATATATCCTCTGAGTTTTGTAATATCAGTAAGTTTTGTGAACTCAGTGAGCGAACCACCATTGATGTCCTCATTCATATCACACAACACAATAGTTCACAATCCAATTCATAGTAAAATCATATAATCAAACATTGAATATCATTTCACACTTTAATCATGCTTCAACAAACATAATTTGAATACATTATTTCACATTTTCATTTCAAAACAGTACAATCAATTCATTTCAATCATTTATATAACACATATCAATTTCTATATACACATAAGACTCACTTTCATTTTTACTTTTTTATAATCAATTGCCTTTTTAACTGTTCCGTATCCATTATGAATACTGGGCTTATTGATAAATGTTCCATATCCATTGAGGATACCGGACTTATTTCACTAGTGAGCTTATGGCTCTTATACACATTTTAAGCTTTAAATCTTTTTCACTGGCTACTTTGATCACAACTGCCTTTATCTAATCATACATATCATATAATGAAAAGCATCAAATCACATATATTTAATCATTCACTTTCATTCAAAATACACATTCGCTTCTCACTTTTATCATCGGACATAAGTTCGGCATTCAACATATTTTTTAAGAACACTTATTTATGTCAGATTCATATTCAATAAAGCACTTCCAATACAATTCCCAATTATCAAACTCCTCAAACTATTAAAGTCCAGAATTAGCATATTCAAATCATTCACAATTTAATAACAGAAATATAAATAGAACAAATCAAATTTTAGTGAGTAACATCTAGGTTGATTCACAATCTGCTCCAGATTAGCATTTGCTTCCATGATCTGAAAATTTCTGGACATTGATGTCCAATCCTATGTATCAACTTCATGCAATACACACATTGTACATCATTCCTAATTTCGATCAGCCACATAAGTATCAATCATACACATATATATATATGTGTTATGTGCAATGCATGATCAATTTAACTATTCTAGGTATGTTTCCTTAATCACATTTCTTGATCATTTAAACATCATCATTTGTGCATGTCTAGCTTGCACTTTGGTTTATACCTCAAAGAAATTGGTTATTTTAATATCATAATTCAATAATTCATCATTTCTTTTCTAGCATTATATGATCACATAATATTCAGGTTCTCATCCATTCTTACTTAATACACATTACTCATCTTCTTTGAATCATATTAGCGTTCATAGGGTCACTTTCATTCCTATAATATCTCTAAATTTTCAGATTTCAATGCTTGATATCTAACAATCCATTATTAAGTTATGACCTCAATTATCACCCTAAACATATCACACATTTAATCACTTAATCCATTATGAAACTAGGTTCAATTCAAGCTTCATTCAAGCCTAAATGATCGTGGTTTGTTATATCTGAAAGTTTTGCATCCAAATACTTCCATATGTTCCAGATTTCTAACTCTTTACTTACTACATTCAACACCTTATGCATAGTTCATCATTCCATGCTTAATTACTCATCATTTTCATCTCCAGTTTAACTCAAGAACACTCATTAAGCAGATCATACATTATCGTTCATCAATCATACAAAATAGAACATCAATAAATACATACATTCGTCAATGTTTCAGCTCACATTCAATTCCATTATCACCTTCACTTTATTTCTAAAATATCATCCTATTTCTTCTCATTTCAAGACACCACATTAGTCTTTTCTTTAGCTTCAAAACTCACTATAGTTCATCTCTATAACAACTTATAACTCACATTTCTCATATAACCAAAACAAAACATATTTAAATCACTCCTTCATTCATATTTCTGCACTCATCCTATACACCACATTAGTTCATAACACATCTCTTTATTCATCAGTTATCAATTTTCATTCTAACACTATTTTCATTATTAATTATCCATAAAAAAATAAATGATCTATTGTTTATCATTTATATGTAAAAAAAACATATACACATATATTTATTCTTCCATGCTCATCATTTGTTTATCAACATTTTTGCACATTCTCATACACAATTTACTCTATCAATAATCTCCTAAACTATCATAAGTTATTTCTCATCATATACATAAGAACAAGACATCAATTTATACATTAGTTTACCAACAATCAAGCACTCTTTCTACTCCCTTATCACCATTAATATATCTCTAAAACATATCTATATCAACTCATGAATTATTATTCATCACATATGTTTGATTTAACAAATCAAGAAGAACAATATACTACTTACTTGATTAGCTCAACTCTTCTTAAAAAATCACCATGAAACCCTAGCCTCCTAGCTTTACATGATCATCATCTTACTAAGGTAGAATAGGTGGTTTCATCAAGAAGAAAAGATTTTAAGGATTTTGAAGTAGCTAGTGATGGAAGATGCTAACAAGGATCAATGTGGAATGGTGAGAAGAGAATGTCGTAGATGAGAGATCAAAGTAAAAGAGAAGAATGAAATGAAGGGAGCATTTGGCAAAGGCGAAAGATAATTAAAGTGAAGATGTTCTTTGATTTGGTTAATATCGTGGGACTAGATATGTGGCAAGGCAAGTAACATTTGTGACTTGCCACATGTCTACTTCTAATGGATCCCACTTGGTTCTTTTAACAATCAGTCCATTTGTTTCCCAATTTTTAATCCAATTGTCTCCCAATTTTCAATGACACTTATCATTAAATGTTAATGTCACTTATCAATAATTTCTACTGCCATTTGACACTTAATTCTACTACCATTTATCAATTGTCTTATTACTTAATTCACTATTCATATCATAATCACCTTAAAATCATTTATACCTCGTAGTATGTCAAATAAGTGCATAAACAGTCTTTGTAATTTGTACATAAATCAATTCACGTGTGAGTATGCTACTATTATGCATGAGCATGAAATGCTTTCCTTATTTTCTCAATAATATTTCTCATGTATAGTTATCTAGGGTTCTAACACTTAGTATGGGAGAATAGGATACTACACTTGCTTTATACAATTTGGTGACTTATTCATAAAGCTTGACTCTATTTATGGCTTAGGCATTCCATTATCATCTGCTCTTTTGTAAAGATGACATTTCTTAAAATGATCAGTTGCCTTGTTTCTAACTTAATATAATCAACGACCTTTTGATTTCTCACTGTGGCTAATAAAAATGTACTTTCTCCTTTTTCATATAACTTTTATTAATTATCTTTTGGAATGTAAAAACATGCTACACATCTAAAGACTTTAAGATGGTCAAAATTGGCTTTCTTTTGAATCATACTTCATAAAGAGTCATATTTAGGATTGTTTTAGTAGGAGAACGATCTAGAATGTATATTATAGTATTAATTACTTTTGGCCATAGATTCTTTGGTAGATTTTTGCCTTATAGCATCAATCGAGTCATCTCATTAATGGTTATATTCTTCCTTTCAATGACACTATTTTATTATGATGTACGTTAAACAATTAGTTCCTTTTTGATACCCTATTCCTTATAGAAATTAATGAACCTATGATCATTGAATTCTCCCCTATGAATAATTCTTGGGATTTTGAGAGAATCGTCACTTCATTTTTCTATTAGGGCCTTGAAATCTTTAAAACAAGAGAATGTACTTGATTTTTTTTAGGTGAAACAGACCCATATGATTTAGGTGTAATCATCGACAAAGAGAAGAAAAAAAATTTGTCTATCACTAGTGGTTTTTGATGGACCTTGAATGTCAATATACATTAATTAAAGGTGAATTTTAGTCTCAAAGATGTTTTTAGAAATGGCATCTTGTGTAATTTTCCATAAATTCAACCTTTACAGACTTTGTTTTTAGAAGAAATAAAAGGAAGCCTAAAGCACCATGTTCTTTTTCTTTAATAGTTTGAGGCCATTAAAATTTAGATGGCCATATCTTAAGTGCCATAAAATGAATTCATCCATATTCTCAAATATTAATGCATAATTTTTCCTAAATGGCATCTTTTAAGTAAAAACCTTATTGGGGGCCATTTTGATAGAATATATGACTTATCCTTTCTTTTTATCAATAATGATGCATCTATTATGATCAAAGATGACTATAATTTTTGCAAATGAATTGGCCTACAATTAATAGATTTTAAGCAAGGCGTGACACATCGAAAATATTAGGTTATTTTTTGTTTCCTTATTGGGATCTAACGAAAATGTTATCTTTCCCTTCAATAGTGGGTATATTTCCATCATCAAGTATAACTTGGGATTTCACACTTTCATCTAATTGCATAAAGAAACTTATTTTTTCTTTGTTATATGGTTTAGACAACCACTATCAATGTACCAAACATCCTTTGATTCCTATGAAGATTACACAGAGCATAGGGTGTTTGGATTCTCCCCCATGTTCAATCTTTTTTTAACGGTTTCCCCATGGATCTTTATTATTAATGTAACCTCTATTTTGCTCATTCATAGAGCTATATCTTGTACCTTTAAGAAATATGATTATCCATTGTTAGTTAGAAATGTGGGTTACCTTGGATTACTCAGTGTTGCATGCCTAGAAAGGCAGAACGCTTTGGGATACGAGGGAGCTATTATTACCCAGCCCCCTAACATAATGCAGCACCAGGTTTGGACCAGAAGGAACTGTCGCTTGGGGGATGTCTGGTCCTTTTTTCGCCACAAGGCTAGCTAATCGTACACAATTGGCTCTAAGACCCTTGGTCCTATCAAACCAGATATTGTATAACTTGGTTCTGGAAGGCATATGAGTTTGAACGCCATGTAAAATGTGAAGCCAACTCCATGTAGGTACTTGTGCAGGTGAGGCATCGGTCGGTCTTAGAAACGTCTGCAGTAGTGTAAGAAGTTAACGACCGGGTGTGATGCAACCTAGGGATCACCGAGCAGCTCTTTTGCTCTATAGGGATCGGGAGGGCATAACCTAATTCTTCTTGGAGGGAGTTTGGTTTGCCTGGGTGACCGATCCTACCATAATGTACTCTTACCAATTATAGCATCGGTAATCGAAGTCGAGCATAAATATGAAGATCTTCTTGCGTGAATAGCTAGGAGGAAATTAAGGGCGGTAGATGATAATGAGAAAAGGCTTAGTGTCTATACGGGTAGGCCAAATAGAGATTACCTCCCACACGTATTAGCTTAGCTATACTTAATAGGTCAGTTTGGCTTCCTCTTTGGTGACCACTTTCATTACCTTACCCACGCTACACTCCCACTCGAAGTTATGCTTGCTGAGCAAAATGCATTGCAATTTCCTCTTCTGTAGACGCACTAGAATATGACTTGAGACTGGAAGAGAAACACTTTTTTCTTCATTCTCTAATAAATCCAAAGATATCCTAAGAAAAGGTCGTTAAGGCTGTTAGGAAGGAAACATGCTCAATATCACTTATCTAGATCAGGGCTGGGATAATGGCGCCCATTCCTAACTAGTTCTGAAAAGGTTCGGTCATATTAGAGGGAGCATTCCCACTTAGTGATCGGTACGTTAGTTCACGCAAATCTGAATCAGTTATCAAAGGCGAGCCATATGTAAGGAAACTTGCATTTGTGCTTCTGGCCGAGCTTTCCTTAGGTATCTAATAACCTTGCATCTGTTAGCCGCTGGCGCTCCTCTCCTAACTATTATCCATTTATTCTAGAATAATCTTTTTAGGAGGAACAATTTTACATATTTTTGCTAAATCTGTTGTTATTAAGTACAGTTTGTACCATTTCGATGCATTTCCCTCTGTAATATTATTATTTGGATACGACAGGGAAACTACCGATATCCATTAATATATTTTCTTAAAAAGTGGTTTAATATGTATATCGTAAACTATCAAATCGGGTATTACAACTATGTGAAACTTGCAAACCTCATTGATTATATATCGATCTTATGGGAGGAACAAAATCAAAGAATACATAGACTTATAGAGGCCCTTTAGATAGTTGTCTATCTAATTTTAGGGAGATTGATCTATATCTTTCCTATAGCCCTAGGACTGTATCTTGATCTCCTATATACGAAAGATGAGGGATCAGAGTTCCTATGGAGATTCCCCTTGGTCTAATTCCATGCGCTTAATGACGAAAAGGGAGTTGGCGTGTCATAAAGTGAAGATTGAGGGAAGTAGAGCAAAATTCCTTCTGGGGTATTCCGAAGGTGTAACCTAGGCAATGAAAAGGGGGCATCATACCTCAACTAGAGGAATGACCTGTTGTTTCATTAAACCCCTACCCAGCCTCATATGTTTTCCAGGTCTGAAGGATGCCCTACTACTAACTCCTCCTAAAATTGTGTTATCAGAGTCGAGCTAAGAATGGCTGTTAGTGGACACCCACCACTTTTCACCAGTTAGAGAGGCCCTCTTTAATACATTAAGAAAAAATGTTCATAAGGGCTAAAACAAATCAGTCATAGGAACTTAGACGACCTACGCATTAGTAAACAAAAACCACCTCGACTGGATCAGAATAAACAATGATGTCGAATCAAGCAGCCCCTTGCCTTAAAATCATTCACACGCGGCCACCAGCTTTCCCAAAATAAAGGGGGATCTGTTGCTTACTACTAACAAAAGCATTTGACCTATACAACTAATCAAGTCTTCTGCCTATCTTTCCGATCTCCTTTCCTTCTATTCATCAGATTTTTGGCTTTGACCAATTCAAAGTTCAAAATGGGGTTTTTAATATTGACTAAAATAGGGGGAGAGAAAATAGGTTTGGGGTATGCTCACTTCTGCATTAGGTTATCAAAATTTGCAATCGCTCTTTTTGGGAGGAATAGTGTGTGAATGGCGGTTCTCAGACGAGGGAATCATCTCTCTCTAAATCAAAATAGGCTAAAATGCTTCTACTAATAGAACTTTCACGTCTGCGCAAAGAATTTGATTTTTCTTTCTATTCCTTTCTTACCATATCATGGGCAGATGGATTAGAATCCATGTGATGGTTCAAGAGTGGTTTTTAATATTATTTGCATCCATCTTTGGCCTTATGTAAGAAAGTCCTACGGGACTGAGTTAGTGGTCGAGTTGCTTTTGGAAATTGACAGCCGTCGCATTAGTTTAAATTCATATGTTACCATTCATAGTGAAGTAGCCCTCTTTTTGATGTCTGAGTGCCTTATTCTATCTATCAAAGTCCTTCTTTTTCTATATGTCGGATTAGTCTCCCATGGTCCATTTTGATTTTCTCAAATAGTGTCGGTCTGCATTAGGGACTCTTGAGTGAGCCTTGCAACATTCCTAGGCAGGACTGCTGCTTTCCTTGAGCTCCCTATTTAGTTCCTCCCAGGCATTGATCTTGCAACGACCCTCCAACATGTCCTTATCTCGCGTCCACCACCACAGCTTCAGATCCTAGTGTAAAGGTACCCAGCTAAAGCAAAAGGGCTGATTCAATATCACCGGAGTCGTGAACAAAGATAGCCTTGTCTACTGCTCCTCGGGGCAACACCAAGGCAAGTCCACTCTCAGCATAAGTTTAGGATCTTTCTTTCTTAAAATCAAGCATTTCCTTTGAAGTTGGGTCTTGATTCTTCTTCTCTTTTTCAAAGCCTAGGGCTGGATTGATTATTCTTCCTAACTTAATTCACAGTTTAATCACACTAAGCCAGAACCTAACCACGGTAAGAGATAAGAGAGTAGGGACCTGATTCTTTATAATTTAGAATAATAATACGTACGAGACTACTAAAGCTAATTCAAATTCATTCCTCGAAATAGCCACAAACGCCACTAGAGCAGGCTATAGAACTAGTATTAGTAACCGTTTCAGGTCTATTTTCACACATAGGAGGAGCAGCTACTGCTACATAGGTATATTGCTACCTGCAGAGATTAGTTTGCTTCTTATTAGAATAGTCCTTACCCCATGCATTACAATAGCAGCACCTAATATCATACATGACGCTAGAAGAGTCGCAAAAAGCAAAGGATCCAAAGGTAGAAGACCGGGAGCCAAAAATCAACAAGCATAGAAGCTGGCTCAACAAAATAGGAGGAGCCTAGGATGAGACAAATAGGATTATTCAGGATCACATACAGAAGTGTAGCCCTTTGTGAACCAGAAGTAGACATAACGATTCAAATAGGGGATGTTTGTTTTGAATTCGAACACAGACCTTTGGTCTTATATAAAACAAAATCTCTTTCCTAAACCTTTCAAAAATGGAAGTGTAGTAGACATTACAGCAACAAATCTTTATTTCCAAGCTGTTGAGCCGACCTAACTTTCTATCCCCTTCCTATCTTTTTTGGCATTCAACCCCTCTTGCTAAATCAATAATCTAAAGATTCATTATTTTCTGAGAAATTTGCATTTTCCTTTTTTTTAGTACCAATATTCTTTTTCATAATGGAGGTGTCTTTTATACCTTTTACATTTGTCTTAACAATCTTTTGTTTCATAATTATTTTTTTGCATAGTTTGCAATAAGAGCTCGATTTATCATCGATCCCTTCCTTTCCTCTCCCCCTACCATGATTAGTAAGTGGTCCTCTTCTTTGAGAATTTTTACTATGACTAATTTTCTTATCTAAATCATAGTTAGTCATATTTGTTTTTTTAGCATATTTGGCCTAGTTAATGCTCGAATCTTTTTATTATAGCTTTATAAACATTTAGAGAGCTTATTAGTTCCATTAGAGTGAGTTTTAATAAATCTTTTTATTCTTCTATGAGAGCCATAATATAATCATATTTTGTAGGAAAACTTCATAATATTTTTAATTTTTTTTTGTCTGATTAACTTTTAATCTGATTGGAGATATTAAAGATGCAAGATAAATAAAGATCGTATTAATTCATATTCTTGCATCATTAGTATGTTAAATATTTCCATAAAGATTGAAGTTTGATGGATATTACTTTGTCTATGCATCTGAACTCATTTTTTATTATTTCTTATGCCTCTTTTGCATTGCTTGCTTGAATAATCCTAGGAAAATTCTCCTTCTTAACTGCTTATTAGATGAATAGCACGGCTTAACATCATATTGCTTATTTTTTCCTGTATTCTTCCTTTTTTTTTTACTTTTGTCCATGTATTCAATTCTTATTGGCTTGTTAGGACTTCGTAAATGGTCTCTATAACATCCACTAGTCCTATAAGATGAATAAAGTCTTCATTGGATGTTCCAATAATTATATTCTTTCTTACTCAAAAAGAGAATTAAAGTTTGAGTATAATTGAAGCTTACTAAATCAAGTGAGCAAGGAAGGTCATTGAGAAAGACTAAAATGCTCTAATACCACTGTTAGGTTTTAGGAACGTGAGAGTAGAAGAGAAGTATTTACACAAAAGAAGATTTATTGATTTAGCTTTCTATTGCTTATAATATTTTTCTTCACTTCATTAGATTATATTTCTCGCCTATTTATAGCCTTAGAAACCCAATGGTGACATCTAAAATATTCTAGATATTTTGCCAAAATTTTTTTACTTCTTAATTTTTATCATTTTTGTCTTAGAGTTCATAATTGAATATGAGAGATATTTTTATATAATTAATTGTACATAATTTCCTAGACTCTCGATATTAATTTTCTACACAATTTTCTAAACTTTCCAAATTAAATTTCTTGACAAGTTCTTACACCTTCTAGATTAATTTTTGGCACTTTATGGTTAAAGAAATCATCGCGAGCTTACTATATAAGATCGCAAAGTTAGTGCAGTGTGGTTATACATTCGCTCTATTATTTTCCAACTTAGTCATAAATTTTAAAGATGGAAGGCTAAAAATTGTGTTAGTATGTATGAATGATCTAATCATCACTAAAAATGATAAATGAGATTAGTCAAATTGGATATAAGTGTTCAAATCAAGGAACTTAGTGAGATGACACTTTTTTTAGTTTCAAGATAGAGAATACACAGTGCTAGCCCTAGGCAAGTGTAGGAGAGGCACTTGCCTAAAAGTCTAGATTCATAGAAGGCCTATTCATTATAAGAGATGGAAACTAAAAACTTAATAAATCTCTTCATTTAAAGAGTTGGAAATTGAAAAGTCAATAAATATATTTTAAGATGTTTATATATATTGAAAGGTTTTTTGGCAGTTTACGTTGGGAAAACTAAGCATAAAAGATTTAAGGATACAGTTTCTTATTTGAACCATCCTAAATTTCAATCTTTACTTAGTAGAGCTAAAGAGGAATTTAGTTCCGACCACCCATTGCACAGTCTAACGATTTTATTAGAGAATAAATGATAAAGACAAGGTAGAAAGCTATTTCTAGCAATCAATCAACTACAATTTTTAGTTCCTTAAGTCACAAAGTAGGAACCGAATTCAATAAGTTAAAGTGAAGTTTCAATCTTGTTAAGGAGAAGAAGAATAGGTTATTTTTACATTTCTCTTTTATATTTTTTTATTAGCATTTGTTTTGGATGTGCATATTTACATAAGTTGAAGGATGATAAATATACACATATGTATGTTTGACCTAAAAGAAGGAAAATTTTAGATCAAATTGTTAAGGATATATACTAACATCTTTATTAACAATTATATATTTTACCAAAATTTGATCCTATTATATAATTGGAAGTTCAATCATTGACGTTTCATTTAAACCCCATCTTTCAATAAAAAGTTTCAATGGCCCCTTTTTAGTGTAAAGATTCTATTATATAATGTTTTCTACGAAAAAAGAGTACAACTTAAACTTATAGAAACCAGATTTATGGGAACTTTATTATCTTTCAAATAAGAAATAATCAAATTTAGCATTTTGATCAAGCATAAATAACAAAATTATATTTACATTGAATCTAATTGTATAATAGATATAATATTGATTTTGTATCAAATAAAGCTAATGTGTCCATCAAATTTCCTACATTACACTTAAATTAATAGAATGTTTAATTATGAAGTACATTTTTTCATATTCTATTAAAGACACTAATATATATAGCTAATTTCTTGAAAACTGAAAATGATAATGAAAAAAGATCAACTTTTTGATATATTTATGTAATAATTTATTAATTATGTATAAATAATTTGTCGATTGTTTGTTACAATATATCATAAATATTTTGCGTAAGAAAACTGAAGTATATAAATTTGAATTGTATTAATTAAATAGCATGTAGTTACTATGTTTTATCATAAGTTAGAAGTAAATCTATCATAATTATAAAAGTCAACACGATATGATAAAAACATGAGAACTATCAATATATTGACTGTTCAAAAGTTACGTACTTGAATTGTTTAATAAAATAAAACAAAATTATCATTAGTTAGATACCTTTTAGGTACATATATTAAATTAAAAATTATTAGAATTGGGTGAAAATAAGAATTACTTTAATGACCCATGCAATAGACATAAGCATAAACATAAGCATAAGCATAAGCATAAGCCTAAGCCTAAGCCTAGTACATATTAAAAGGGAACAAAGTCCTAACAATTTAAGAACGAGTGATTAGTATATGAATAATTAACAAACGTGGTCATCTGGAAACTAGGCCCAAATTTGGCAAAGACTGTTATAGTATTTATATGTTACCATCCGCTCGAACATAAATCATATTTTAGTTGTGTTTAAATATTTATAACTGATAATTCACTAATTTGTAAATTATTATATATTAGATATTGGATAATCTATGGACAAATATTTTTACATTTCATAACCTAAAAATGTTTAAATATATCTATGGTAATATGTTAATAATTATAATTTAAAAGTCATAAACTTCATAAATTTTGATTATTTCAATTAAATTTTATGAAAATTATGTGAAAACTAATAAATAATGTACTTAACAATTTAATATTTAATTAGCACTGCACTTATCAGTGTTAAATAAATTAAAATTAAACTAAAACAAATTAGAGGTACAACATTGGAATGGAAAATTATGGAAAGGTTTAAATTTTGTATAGTAGTTGGCATTCCAATGTATCTACTACCTATTCATGAAAAAGATACTCATATGACCCTACTTCTATATGTTATGACTTTATTATCTCTTTTATAAAATTAGTTAATTTAATCTATCATCATAATTTAATTATTAAATTAAATTGCATATTTTTAATTCAGTTATTAAATCAAATTGCATAATTTGTATTTTTACCTATCATTTAACTATTTTAATAACTTATATTTTATTTATTAAGTATGATATCTCTATTAAATTACTAGAATAACATATATAGCTAATAAATCATCTCATTATGAATCTATTATTTATTAAATTATTATGGATATTACTCTATCATTTATCATATCCTTTGAATAATATTCATAAATATTTAGTTAATTAATCATTCAATAAATTATTATTTTAGCATAATATCACTTCTTCAACTAATATTACAATAAATTAAGCCAAAAGTTCATTTTAAACATTAATTTTTAAATTATCATTATTGTAATAATTTAATTTTATTGATTCAAACTATTATATGTTGTTGTAAGACATTGTATAAATATACTCATGCAATCCAATCTATACAAGTCTAACCATCTTAGTATTATCTAATTTGAATCTTCAAGTTTTATTCTTCAAGTATCTTTTTTATATTTATAATTAGTTTCCTAATTTAAAATTTTTTTCAACTCATTCTTGTTAATGTCTTTTTAACATAAATCATATGATAATTCGAATTGAAAATTAGCAAGATAATTGATCTCTCTTTTAGTTCACATATATCATAGTAAATTGCTTTTTGTTTTTTTCATTTTTATATAAAATATTAAATTTTGCTCTTTATTTTTTTCCTCTTTCATAAATATATAATTACATTGATGCTCTAATGTTTTAAGCATTGATTAGATGAAAATCCATTTTAGCATTTAGGAAAGATCAAAAAGACTTAGTCTGATGTATATAAAGATGACAATTGCTAGCAATATTAAGTTTGCTCTTTTGAAAAATGAAAGTGCTAAGGAATTACTTAAGAATGTGGAAGAGTGCTTCTTAACTATTGACAAGTGTCTTAGTGAGACTCTTATAGGTAAATTAATCACCATGAAATTTGATGGGTCACATAATATGCATGCTCATATCATTGAGATGACAAACATTGCAATAAGACTTAAGTATTTGGTAATGGAACTGGATGAAAGCATCCTTGTGCAATTTATCTTGAAACGATTATCGTCTGAGTATAGTCTCTTTTAAATAAACTATAATACTATGAAAGATAAATGGAATATGCATGAGTTGCACAGTATGTTAGTTCAAGAAAAGACTAGGTTCAAGAAGCAAGGAAGTCATTCCATTAATTATGTTAAGAATCAAAGAGCTAGTAAGAAAGGTGGAAAGAAGCAAGAGAAGAAAGTGCAAGGATCCCTGAAAGTTAGTAGGGAATATTTTTAGATCCATAAGAAGGAACATGATAAAAACAAATGCCATTTTTATAAGAAGGTTGGGTATTCCCAAAAGGAATGTTATAAATATAAAGCATGGTTTGAGAATAATCATAAGCCTAGTGCCTATGTATGTTACCAAACAAACCTTGCTGAAGTTTGATGGATTGATTTTGGTTGTACTACTCATATTTTTTATATCTTGGAAGGATTCCTTATGACCTAAACTACAAGATCAAACGAATGATTTGTCTATATGGGCAATGGAATGAAAGTTCTAGTAGAAGTTAGCTAAACTTAGGCATAAAGCTGCATACTATTGGACCTCCCTAGACCTTATGTTTTAGTGGGACTCTCATTGGGTATTGTTATTGTCGTTCATATCTTTGTATGATGTAGGTGATTCAAAGACGAATCTTTTTGAGGACGGAGGAAATGAAGATTAGATTACGTAAGCACCTATTTCTAACCATTCTTATAATCCATTATAAGGAAATAAAGTTGAATGAATAAGGCAATGACTGAATGCATAAAGATAAATTTACAAGGATTAATCATAGAGATGCAAGAAATGGAGGTTGTTCAAGATGAATCAAAAGTATTGACAAGATTAATCACTTTTCTTTATATTATTGAAGGTAGCTTAATGCATTAATAACAAGGATTGAAAAATGCCTAATAACTTGGTCCACTTGTTTTGAGTTAAATAAAGCCCGAATTAAATATTTTAGATATATTAAAGGAATTTAGTTTGTTTTGTTTTATTAATCAATATGTTTTATTATAATCAGGATTAACAAATAATCAATATTTTAATGGGCAGGTTCTTTTTCTTAGGATTGATTAACAGGTTCTTTTTCTTAGGATTCTAGTTCCCAGGAAGTTTATGCCTATAAAAAGTAATGTTAATTCATGGATTATCATGATAAAAATTAATTTAAGATTTTTCTTCACTTTCTATGAAAACTTCCTATTTGTTCCTTAATAAGAACTTAATATAATCTTATTAAGGCAATGTATAGCGATCATTATCCTAATATCTTTGGTTATAATTAGTGTGTTTGGTTCTTAATTAATTTAAAGATGATTTTATTAATTCCTTATTATTTGAGTTTTAGCCTTTAGGTGGTTTCCAGAATAAACTTCACTTTGCTGGATATGAATGAGGTTTTGTAATAATCTTGGCAATCTACTGGTATTTGCATAATTGAAGTTACTTTTCCCTATAAGGTTTGGGAAAAATTCAACACTACAATTTTGATATGCTTTGGGTGTTAAAATTTTTCTCATGATTTATTTTTGGTAGCCATTATCTTATTGGTGTTTCTCCACCAACTGATGGCATTATGAAAGAAACTAAAATTGAGGTATCTTTTTAAGCTAATTCAAATGTCATTTTTTCTTGTTTAAGATGTTAAAAATTTTAATGGTTTGTAAGTAAGCTTCTAGTCTACTCTGACAGTGATTTTTACACCATCATATTTAAAGTTTGAGAAGGTTGTCGAGTTGATATATTATTTAAAATTTTCACTATAGGAATTATAGTTAGAGAAGTAACCTTAAGGGTAATGCTGAAATTAACTAATGTTAGTTAAATAGTAAAGGTCTTATTACTAGTAATCAATAAATTTTGCTGTAGCTATTTACAAACAGTGACATTGTAGGAATCATAATTGTAGGTGGCCTGAAAGAAGCAATTTGATTCTAAGCACATAATATGAATATTGATAAACTAATTGGATATAGATGTCATATAAATAGAAATTTTGATGAAGTTATAACAAACAAATTGTGACCATTGTTATGAAAGTTTAGATTGTTAATCGAAGTGTTTTATGTATGCTAAGTTTTAATATTTATAACCTCTATATTTTCACAAGCGCATGGGTAGTTCGCGTAGTACTTAAGGTATCATTCCCACGAGGAGGGTTAATCTAATCCTAAAATCTAAGGCTTAACTAAAATTCGTAATAAATCAAAATAAACAATTAATGTAGAAATTATATAACAAACAATCAATTTCAAGAATTAAATTCATAAAATATAAACAAGATAGCAATTTTGCACAATCCAATCAAGACTAAACCTAGAAAATACCAATTGAGAGAAAGGGGGTTTTATCTGACCTTAATGAAAATCTAATCGATTATGAAATTATCAAATTACCAAGTCTAGACGGTCCTATAGTGATTACTCTATCTCGAGTTATAATCTTTAACCTTAATTAATAATCCTTAATTTCAATTATAGAATTGTAATATCTCGATTTCCAATTTACCCAAAAATCTAAATTAGTTTTGAATTTGTCTAATAACCTACCGAAAATCTATGCTCGATCTCTTATTACACGATTTTATCGGTTTGATTCAATTCTTATCTATCAAACTACCTATCTCTCGTTAGCCCAATTTGATGATATTCAGTTGGTTCACCCTCTCAGTTTATTACAAAATTATTAAGAGCAGAACTTGAATCACAAATAACTCAATAAAAACACAACAAATCAAACTTCATTAATATCAAAGATCAAAATCTCAAAGGTGAGATTGTACAAAAATCAACATTCAACAACACCTATTCTCAATGACTATCACAATTCTATAACTTAATAAAATTGAAATAAAATCGAAAAATACTGTTGGAATGGATTAGTGGAGGCAACGACGACAAGAAACCACCTATTCCAAGAAGTACTTCACGTCAAGCTCTTCTCCGTGTCTTTCTTCCTTCGTCTCCTTCCTCAAATCTCTTTATATGCTCTTTAAGGTTTCAGAATTGACTTATGGCAAAAGGTTGCTCTTCTATTATTTTATATTGTATAGATACCTGGGAAGCCCTAGGGTTGATTTGAGGTTGAAGCGATCTGAAAAGTCCCTCAAAACTTGATGTTTTCAGCTATTTTCATGTCTACCTGATGCAGGTCATGATCGTTGCCAGTGCCTAACCCTCTCTGTCATGATCATGGCCTAAAATGTAAGATCGTGCCTGGTTCAGAGCTCTCTATCACGATCGTGACCAAAATGGCTTGATTGTGGCTTGGGTCCCGTTGGCTCACCTCTTTCTGTCACGATTGTAGCCTGTTATGCCATAAACATTGGCTATGGTTTTAGCCCGAAATTCTTCGAAACTTCTCCGCTCTTTGCTGTTTACCTTGAAACATTAACATACACATCAAGGTACCTTAAAAACATAACATTTGAGCTCAAAGACTTATACTAACCTATAAAATCACTTAAACACATAAAGTAACGCAATTAAAACCTAAAACACGTTAAACACTCAAATTAACACTTAATACATAACAAATTAAACCCTAAAACATAATGCAAATCATAACTATCAACATTCCTAAACTTAAACGTTTGCTTTTCCTCAAGTAAACAAAACAACAAACACATAACACATATACAACACACAATGCAATAATGAGGCAATGACTTCGACTTCATGAAATAAATTTGATCTTTAAACACGATTATACATGTTATATCTAATCATTAACATGTAAAATCTATATCTAGGGGCTTTGAACTAAATATACAAATTAATCGAGATCTAAGTGTTAATTTATTTATCCTTTTCAATTGCACACACACATTAATAATTCTTTAGTCCTTTAGATTTCGTAACTATTCCTAAGTATATTTTCATGAAAAGTCAAGCTTATTACAAGTCTAGTAGGTTTATTATGGAAACACACATTTTTTTAGTGAACATAGACTTAGTCTTTTTACGCAGAGGAAAACATTGTAATAAATAGCGATCTGGTTACTCAACTAAGTCATGTTTTTATTAAACAGCCTGGTTGAAACGTCATTATAGCTTTTTAACGTGAAGGCACACATTTGGCGATGCTTGTCAATCTGGTTACTTAGCTATATCACGTTTTCAACTGGCTACTAGCTCTACTCATAACCCATAGGTCGGCGAAATAGTGATTTATTTAACACAATTTTTTTCATTTATTACCTACCTTGTTATTTAAGCTACTCATTTCCCTGAAAAATACTAGTTAAGTTAATTAAGTTGAAAGACCTCAAATTATGAATGAATGTGACAACCTATAGGGTGCTAAATTTACACTAAATCCTAATTAACTATATATTTATCCAAAGACTCCTAATTCAATAATTTTACGAGCTAATGATTATTTACAACCTAATAGACTATGTTTAAAATTAAATAAATTTCACTCCATCTAAGCCAGTGACATATTCAAACAATTCACACAATGCAACCTAATAACTATCATACAATATGAAAAATCACATTTAAAAGAAAAACATGTAACCTTCCCCACACTTGAACAACACATTGTCCTCAATACATGAAGGGAACAAATAGCACATAAAAGAAAAGTACAGACAAAATTTAAAGTAGATAGAAAAAATAAAAAATAAAATAGAGTAGAAATAATCATAAAAAAATAGAATTGAAAGCTAATTTGAAAAAGAAAAATAAATAGGTTAGACATAAAACCTATGGATATTGAGATGGTGATAGTGTCAGAGGTGGCAATTGAATGCCTTAAGCTTCGAAATATCTGTGGATCTGACGGATATCCTAGCTCTAGTGGTATTATGTCTGGGCCCAACTCCTTCATCATTTTAGTGTTCTTTGCAAGTGTCTTATTAGTTTCGGAGATCGCATCCAGAACTTCCTTCCAGCCTTACTCTTCTTTCTCTTCCTCGGATTCTTCACTGAACTCTTTTGTTTCCTGTGGTGGGGCTAAACTTAAACTCACCTGACTGGACCTAATTCTAACATGTGTCTTCTTACCGGTTTCCCTAAGTTCCATATTATGGGAATGAAGGATCTCAGCCCGTCATAGGTGGTCATGGTTTAGGAATTTAGGGAGATGAATAGTTAATCCACTTCGGTCTAAGCCAAAATATTCCACAATGGTAGATACTATATACCCCATTCCTAGATTGTTGTTCCTCTTACGTAGAGTCGCAATAATGGAATTTAGCACATGTGTGAATGTGCAAACTGGAATACAGTGGTCTATGAACCACAATATAAAAAGTTCCTTTGTGGAACATTTGTTGGTTTTGGTTTTGTCAAAAACCAATTGACACATAAATTTATGTAGTAACAAGTGTTCTTGGGTCTTTATAATGTTGTTGTGAGCATTCTTGGCATGAAATTGCTCAATTCCAATAAGCCCATTCCAGTATTGAGAAGGACGAAAATCTTCGTGATGATCGATGATGGAGGATTCAGGGAATCCACACATATCGCATATGAGTTGTACATGTAATTCATAAGCCCTTCCTCTCAACGTAAACCACAATTCCTTGTGATTCCTAGGTTCATAACTCAGTGAAGTGAAAATTTCCAATGTGAGCTCCTAATAGATAGGGAATTGGAATCGTATGAAATGGGCCCACTAGATTTGTTCAGCTAAATTTTCTACTCTCTCATGCAACTTTAGCCGATCAAGTGTTTCAAAATCAAAGTACTTGGGAACTACAATTTGCCTAACATTTAAAGCTCGGAAATGAATAACTTCCTCCTTTGTGTAGATTGAAAAGGGCGTGCCAATTATACAGTTTCTTCGTCCATGTCTCGCAACCTGAATTCGCCCTCCTCCCATCGAGCTGACTACTTAATGCATGGCATAACTTTTAAGAATTGAGTAGAATTTGGAGGAAGATTGGAAGTGGAGAGATGTGAGAGCTTTTGTTGGTTTGAAGTCTAAAGAGATAAAGTTAAAATAAAAGTGAATGTAAAAGTGAAGTTAGAACTGAATATATATGTGGTGAAAAGGGTAAAATGGTAATTTTTTTTAAAGAAATTGCATCCTAGAAATTGCGTATTATCAAAAATCTTATCCAACTTCTATTCCATTAAGCTTGCTTTATTTTACTGAAAGCCTAATTGTGCCTGAGACCTGAACTGTCCTCAATTGTTATTTTGTAACATCCTATTTTCCTATGATTAGGGTTAGAACCCTAGGATACTATATATGAGAGTTTATTGAGAATTTAGAAGTGCATTTCATGCATTATATGGCATACACATAAATGTGAATAATGTTGTCACTCATGAAAATAATTGTGCATGCATTCATTGACATTTTTTGGGTATAAGTGATTTTAATGTGATTAAAGTGTGAATTATGGATTAATTGTCTTGAAAAAGGGTAAAATGGAATTTTTTTTTAAAGAAATTGCATCCTAGAAATTGCGTCTTATCCAAAATCTTATCCAACTTCGATTCCATCAAGCTTGCTTTATTTTGCTGAAAGCCTAATTGTGCCTGAGACTTGAACTATCCTCCATTGTTATTTTGTAACATCCTATTTTCCTATGATTAGGGTTAGAACCCTAGGATACTATATATGAAAGTTTATTGAGAATTTAGAAGTGCATTTCATGCATTATATGGCATACACATACATGTGAATAATGTTGTCACTCATGAAAATAATTGTACATGCATTCATTGACATTTTTTGGGTATAAGTGATTTTAATGTGATTAAAGTGTGAATTATGGATTAATTGTCTTGAAAAATTAATGGGTGTGTATTAGAATTTTTTTTGCATTTTTGGAGACATTTATGATATTTCAAAAATTTATCAAAAATTTGGAGTATTTTGGACTAAGAAAAACATAGAAATAAGAGACAAATAGAATTATTGACAAATGGACTAATTATGGAGTGACAAATGGATCAATTAATGTGTGACATGTGGAGTAATAGCTAAGTGACATTTGGTAGCCTTATATGGAGGACACATGCTATACATGCAACGGTGACACATGGCATTGCATAATGGAGCCACCTCGTCATTTAGGAATTATGTTTCTGCAGCTCTTTTCTTGGGTTTTATCGAAATCATCTAAACCTTTCTTCTTGCTTTGCCATCACCAAAACGCCATCTTTGCTCATTTTTGTATATTAGCTTTTGGTTAATTCATCAACGTGACACCTTACAAAGAACCCACTTTAGACCATATGTTGTCTCTCTATTGTTGTCCATCCATAAAATCTCTCATTTCGTTTCCCCACATTTCTGGAATTTTACTGAAGAGAGTGAAGCTTTAGATAAGTAAGTTATGCTTAAAGATGTATGGGTAGTGTAAATGATATTAAGATGAGGTTTTAATGTTTGTAAAATGGATGCATGCATGAGTGGTGTATGTTTTCATGCTTGTGGATTGATGCATACGTGAATGGTGTGGATGCATGTGAGGGTGGTGAAGGAAGAATCAAATTCGGTGATATGATTAACAAGATGAAGGAATTTAGCAATGAAGTGAGTTAAAGCATGTTATATGGAGTGTTTTTACTGAACATGTATCTGTATTTTGGACAAATATTAACCTGTGAATATCCAAATTGGTTGAGTTTTGATTTGTAGTAAAGTAGAGACATGTGGCTACATTTTTCATGAAGGAATCAAATTTATGTCTATCCTTAAAAGTCTTGAAATTTGGCTTGAAATTTAGAATTTTGTTCTGTCGAGTATGGAAACAATCTTTAGATTTTTTACTATAACTTGCATGATACTGAACCAAAATACAAGAAATTGATGTCATTAGACACTTAAGACATTGTGGAACATTTTATTAATAGAAGGTGTTATCTAAATACCTCATTGTCTAGGTCATAAAGGTCATACAAATTTGACACTAAATCTGCTTAAGAAAATTTGGAAAAAATGCAGAACATATGATATGAAAATTTATGAAATAGGTACTGTTTATGGGTTTATGAACAATCGTGAATTGTTGAATTGTGTATTGACATTATTGAGCTGAAGCTAAAGTAAAAATGAAGAGGTCATCAACTGTAAATGATAGAATTTTGATAATGAAGTGTTTGATAAAATGGATATCATGTTACGGAAAAAGATAGGTTTCATGAATGATATTATGTAGTTGAAGAGGTTTAATCAATTGATTAGAGCTTGATAATTTCAGGAAAACAAATTGGTATGTGAATGAGTATGGATTGATGTGTTTGTGGTAAAGTAATATAGAAAATTTGAGTGAACTTGGTGTTAAAATGTATGTAAGTTTTGGATAAACAGAAGAAAGGAGGAAGAAAAACGCAGCAGGGCACGATTGGGCATCTGCACGATCGCGACCCTTGTTGAAAAAGATGGAAGTCGCAATCGTGTAGGTGTTGAGAAAGGAGGAAAGTCGCGATCGTGCACTTACACGATCGTGACCCCATAGACTATATCAAAGGGTGTTTGTTTAGATGTTTTTCAACCTAATTCAAGTAAGGATGTTACCATATGAGGTACGTTGGTTTAAATAAGTTCTTAAATGAATTTGATTGATGTTGAATGAAAGGATTAAAGTGAAAGAAAGGTATTAAGGATTAAAAGAATGTTTTGAAGGTGTTATAAATTGTTTATAAAGAGTATTAAACAAACATGCTCGAGAAATTGTCATTGAACATGTATGATACATGATACATTCATAAATGTATTTATGACTGATTATTCTTATGAAAATGCACATGAGTGACATATAAATGTATATGATTAAATATAGAGGATCACATCGAACGATTGCATCCAGACATTGCTAGGACTTCAAAGCAATAAGTTGGAGGGAGCATTTGTGAGTCAAGCTAGATGATCTTCTTAGGATTGATTGATTAATTCTGTTTAATTTTCAAATTATTGAATTGTTTGTGATTTTTTTATGAATCCCAAACTTTAAAGGTCCGAGTTGTTTGATATTCGAGAATGAATTGGAAGTGTTCTATTTACCTTTGAAATTTGAATGATAACTGTTTGTTACTGAACACTGATTGATTTCTGAATACTTAACAAAAGTTGAATGCCAGACTGAGGTCTGGTGAATATAAGATTTTATTTGCACATCATATTTGAATGCTATTCATGGCATATTCTATGATCTAAAGCATTTCATTAAATGCATGATCAGTTAAAGACATTGTGATCAGAGTAGCCAGTCTGAAAGAATTTTAAGCTTAGAATTCTGCACCTAGAGCTTTGCTTCGTGATTTCTGTATCTGACCGAGCCCAATGTGCCATTATTTGTATCTATATCTGAAAGGCAGTCATTCACAACAAATAATAATGAATCTGGAGTCTCATATACATCTGCATTTATATATTTATGATTATGAAATATATGCTTGTGAAATCTTTTCTGAAGTTGTGATGTGAAAGTGATATGCCATAATATTGTGATTGATTAGGTTGTTTAAGTTCAGAAAGAATGTATGTGATTTGTATGAAGTTTATTATGTCTTATTGTGATGGAAAATATTGTGAAATTGGTTGGTTGTATGATATATGTGTATGTTCCTAGAGTGAGATCATTAATGATGGTTCACTCATTAAGTTCGTAAAACTTATCAAAAATTGCAACGTGGCTTTTCAGTTATAAGAGAGGAGACCTAGATTTCTAAGATCTTCTAGAAGAACAATTTGGACTAGACATAGCTCAAAGGTCTGTCAGCTAGCAATTGAGGAGTTCTAGTTATAACTATGTGGTTTTTTTTTTCTATGTCATATAAAACTTATGTAAAAAGGTTGTAAATATTGGTTTTAGTGTCTACTATGTAAACCTTTATGAATGGAATGAAGAGATGAGGTTTTTAAGTATTGTATTTTCTTTATGATGCTATTAGGTTTGATCTAGCATACCATTGTCATAGCATATGTACTTAAATATCCTCTGGATGTTTGGGTATATACTTTATAGTAGTGGAATACGACAAAATTTTAGTATCAGATCACAGTTTGGCATCTAAAAAGACATATAAAGACATTTATACATGATTTTGAGTGAGAGATTCAAATAGTAATCACTACTATTTTTGTTATAGGTCATCTACTGTAGGAGATCAAATTGGAGAGTCTGCTAACGTAGAGTCTGTAAGAGCCAATAGGGAGTCTCCTGTACCTGAGTTTGCACAAATGCCTTCGATAATTTCAAAAAGACAAGAAAGAAGATACGATAAGCTAAGAAAGTAGGGGGCTGTGGATTTTTACGGAAATAGACCCTACTAGGTAGAAGAGTGGTTAAAGAGAACTAAAAGAGTGTTCGATCAGATTGACTGTGACGCTGATGACAGATTTGATTATGCAGTCTCACTACTACAAAGTCCAGCATACTAGTAGTGGAATACTATTCAAGGCAATAATACCAATCCTTGTAATTTGACTTAGGAAGATTTTCTGACGATGTTTTGAGAGAATTATATCCCTAAGATTTATCTATATAGAAAGATGAAAAATTTATGGATCTGAAGCAAGACAAACGCATAGTGGCAGATTATGAGATAAGATTTAATGAGTTAATAGGGTATGCAACTGCATTGACCCCAACTGAGGAAGACAAATGTAGACTGTTTGAGGTTGAACATGGAGATCAGAATAAGGCTAGCTATTTCTAATTTGAGTAGTTTCACAAAACTACGAGCAGCCTCAGTTAGAACTGAGAAGTTTCTAAAAGATGGTCAGAGAGAGTACAAACAGGAGTTTAAAGGGAAGAGGCAGGTTTTTAGGTTGATTCTGGCAGAAGCATCAATAAACTCCAAAACAAATCATCTCGATTCCAGACTAGATTGAGGGAATTAGGGTTTAGACTAAGAGGTGGACTTGTTCGGACTGGTATAAGTAGAGGATCAGTGTTAAGAGGGCAGTCACAAAAAATTCCTAATTATGAACATTGTGGTAAGAAGCATGGTGGTCAGTGTTGGAGGTTATTGGGAGCTTGTTTCCATATTAGCTCTGTAGAGCATCAAATTAGAGATTTTCCCTAGACTTTAGACCACAGTCCATAATGAAAGGAGGAACAGTGAAAGAGATAACTGTACAACAGAGTAGAGCTATCAAATCTGTACATAGAGGCAGAGGTATAAGTAAAACTCAGTCAGCAGGGCCCAGTATCAGGATGAAGGTGCGGAGTAATCAGCCGCAGTCTCAAGCTAGAGTTTACACCATTACCTTAACATTTACTTTGGTTATTAAATGGTGAGTGTCATAACATGTGTCACGACACTTACTAAGCATTTTAACCTCCTTGCTTATAACCTACGATTTTTCCAATTAAATGACCATCTCCTTTGTCTTTCATTTAATCAAAATACTCTCATCTTCTTCTTTATTCTCTCAAGCTAAGAAACTCTCACTCTCACTCTTACTCTCACTCTCACTTTCCTTACGTTGAGCTTGTGCCATCATCCTTTACCTCACTACTTCAACACTTTGCTCTCTTCTTCTTGTAGATGAAACGCACTTCTATTCCATCTTGTTCTTGCATAAATAAGATGATCGTGAAAAGCTTAGAAGCTAGAGTTTCATGGTAATTTGAAGAATATTAGAGATAAAGAAGTAAGTAATGTATTAATCTCTGTGGGATGTTTAAATAGAAGCATATATGATGATAGTTGGTGATAAAATGATTTGTATGATTTATGAACAATAATGTATGGTTTGTTTGATGGAAGTCTATGAGATAGAATTGAAGTGATTTTTATGAGGAAATAAGGTTGAAATGATGGACTAAGCATAAGATGGTTTAGTTATAACATATGAAAGAGTTAAAAATATGGAAAATTGGACGAGAATGGTTTGAATATGTTAGCTATACATGTATCTGTATTGTGGCCATATCTTGATTTATGAATATCAAAATTGGATGGATTTGAATCTAAATTAAACTAGAGACATATGGCTACAATTTTCATGAGGAATTGAATTTGAATTCTATCCTTAAGGGTTTTGAAATTTGACTTAAAGTTGAGTTCTAGCATAGGCTACAGCACTACCCTTGACAGAAATCATGTCCTGTTTTTATCCAATAATATCAAGTTGGTCTGTATTCTGAATCAGTTTTTATCGAATAAGACCAAGTTTTTATCGAATAAGACTAACTTGGTCTGTATGCTGAATTAGACGAAGTTGTCTTTGACAAAAGTTGTAGTTTATTCTCTTATATTTCTATTGGTATAAATTTTATAATTTATGGATATCGAAATTGAGAGATATGAGTTTTACAAGTTGGAGTGCACATGCAAGATCACACACTAGCCAAAATTTTAAACGTGCATAGTTTGTAGTATTTGGAGCATAACTCATGTAATAAGGAACTAAATTGAATGATTTTAGTTTCCTTTGAAACTTAAGACCTAGAGGAACATTTTATTAGAAGAAATTGTTGTCTAAAAACGTCATTTTCTTTGTCAAAATTTCTATACAAATCTGATCCGAAATCTATCCTAAGAAAAACTAGAAAATTACAGGAAAAATAGGAGATTAGTTTCTACACGATCGGGGTAAGGACCAACATGATTGTGGGCAGTGCTTTTACATGGAAATGTTTTGATTTGTCCAATGGTTGAACTAAGTAAGGATAAGCTGCTTAACTATGATGCATTTAGACTTAATTAGGCTTAAATGAAGCTGGAATTGAACCTAGAATGATGTTTGGATTTAAGTGACTAAATGTGTGAAATGTGTGAGGTGATAATTGAGGTTATAACTTAGTGAATGAATTGTTTATATCAAAGTACCAAAAGCATGAGTATAATAGGAATGAAGATAATCATATGATTGTAGTTGCAATTTAAAAGAGTTGAGTAATATGTATTAAGTAAAGGTAAATGAGAATTGGATATTTGAGAGCATATAATGCTGTAAAAGAAATGATGAGGGATGAATTTATAATATTAGCATACCCAAGTGTTTTTGAGGTGTAAACCTTAGAATAAGCTAGACACATACATAATGATATGGTTAATGATCAAGAGATGCGATTAAAGAAACTTACTCGGAATAGTCAATATGAGCATGCATTGTACATTACATATATACATATGTGTATAAGAGAATGTTTATGTGATTGTGCAATTAATAATGTGTGTGCAATATGTGTATTACATATTATAGTTATACAGGATGGAATGTCAGCATCTAATCATTTCCAGATCATGGAAACTAATGCTAATCTAGAGCATACTGTGAGTTGACCTAGATGGTCTCACTTTCATTTTTTGTTATGTTTTAAAATTTTGTATTACATTATGTGATGTGAATGTGTTGATTTCGGAAATTAAATTTCTGAGGTGTTTGATGCATGTATAATCATTGGAAGTGCTCCTTGAATGTGAATTTAATTGAAAAAGTGATTCTCAACTTAAATATTGAATGCCAGACTAAGGTCTGATGACAAATGTGAATGGGAATGTGGATGTGAATGTGAAAGCATAAAATTGAGCACCATTGAGTAACTGAATACATATGATGCATTTCATTACATGAATGCATGACAACATAAAGGATCTTGTGACCAGAGTAGCCACCGAAAAAGGGCTTAAAGCTCAGAAAGTGAAAAAGAGCTTAAAGTTCAGAATGTTGTAAGAGCTTCTGGCTCACTATGTAAGAGCTTCTGTTTTCACCAACAGATAAAGGACAGTTATTAAGGAGCCTGATATCTACAATGGATATGGGACAGTTACAGGCACTCTGTCACAACAATAAAAATTGAAAGTGAGTCTCATGAGCATTGCATAGGCATTTGATATGTATGATTTAAATGATGGAAATAAATAGTTTGAATGATTTCTTATGTGAAATATGAATTAAGTGAATATGATTCAACATGTTGATTAGTGAAATGATGTGAATTTTTTTATTACATGAATTAATGTAGTATATAATTGAGTGAGCCACCAAGGATGATCCACTCACTGAGTTCGCAAAACTCACCCCAAAATTTGCAACATATTTTTCAGGCTCAGAGGAGGCATCCAGTTAGACCAACTGGAGTCTAACAACTGCATTTGAGTAAGAGATAGAGGTCAAGATCAGTTGGCGTCTACATATGTTATCCATTGTTTTGTATTAAAATATGTATTCCATAAATACTGTACCATGTGTGTGTGAATAATTTTGATATGTAATGACTTTTTGACAAAAAGAGTTTTGAATTTGTCAAGGGCCTAAATGATTACTAAAATTCTGCAATGTGTATGTTGTTTTTGAAAATTATGATTTAAATTATTACTATTAAAATGTGCTATTAATGATTGGTGATTTTTTGAAAAAAGTGTGTGATGTTTGAGAACAATTTGCAATGAGTTCTGTTTGACTTGTAACACCCCAACTCCCGCGGAACCCGAACCCGATATCGATAGTGATACCCGGATCCGTGCCCCGCGAAGGTGGCATGTCACATCACTTAACACTTCAC
>JANQBM010044844.1:0-10140 GCA_025594535.1 Erythroxylum domingense | reverse complement strand
TTCTAATAATATACATGTTTCCCATACATCTCTATGTATATGTATATTACTTACAAAAGAATCTTGGTACCTTTTGATCAGATATATAACGTTCACACAAATAAAACCAAACTCTTTTGTCTTATTAATAATAAATATTTTCATTACAAAACTGTAACTGAAGAAGATAAAGTTACATGTAAATACACTTATTTTCTAGGGCACTATATTTACATAACTCCAACACTCCTTAATTAATCACCCTTTCATTCTTTTCATTATGAATTTCCCTTTACATATTCCTTGATCATTAACAACTTTCCTCTTCATTTGTGTTATAGATGAATTGTATTAGATATGCATGTTTAGTCTTAGAATAAAAAATTTCATGATGAAAGGCCTAAAGTATAATACAAGTTTTTCTTGAACTCTTTGGTTCTAAATTAAAACTAGTAGGTTGAAAGTTTTAGGTCTATAAGAAGTTTTCTCAAGTCTCTAACTCTAGAATAAAAACTATCAAGTTAAAAAGAAAAAAGAACCAAATTTTAAGTTCAAGGATATGTCTACAAACATATCAAGTTCTTAAATAAACTTGTAAAATCTAGCAAGCAAGGTATGATAAAGTGAAACTATATGAACCTAGTAAGCTCATCTACATGAATTATATATATTCATTAAGTAAAAAAAAATCTAAGCACCATAGGCTTAGTAAATTGTTTAAATTATTCAAAATTGTAAAGTGCATTGGAGTTAAGACTCTATAAATTTGTCAAAATTACTTGGAGCATAGTTATTAAAGTAAAGCAAGTTTGAAAAGTCTTATGATAGTTAGAAATCAAATTTTATAAAAAAAGGTAAAACAGGTTAAACTTGCCAAATCATTCTTATAACTACAACCCTAAAGATTAGGGGAGAGAGAATATAAGGAAAAAAGAAAGAGGGCTTAGATATAGTTGGGGTTGGCTCCAAAGGTAACAAGATCCATGTGAGTAGAGTTGGAAGGTTTCCTACTTATGAGAATGGTGACTTCAACATCTTCATTAATTTCACAAAGCTTGTAGGATCCTTATAATGATTTAGTTTAGTTTTAGCAATAGCATTAATAATATCTAAATATGAAAAAGAAAGGTCTAGATATTTCTTTTATTCAAAATTTTTTGTAAGCCTCGAATCCTATCATTATAGCATTTATCAAGTTTTTATAGAATTACGATAATAGTTGATGATTTTAAATTCAAACTTGTTACTCTCAAACTTCCTTTGCTACTCCTTTAAAGTACTTTTAGGCTTGTAAATTCATCCTTTAACCTTGCATTTTCCCTCTCAAGCTTGTTAATTTTCTTTTCATTAGCCTTCTTCTCCTTACAGAATATCGCGAGGTCTTTAAAAGCCTTCATGGCTACACCTTTAGCATCTTCTTTCTCATTGGAAGCCTTGCCCTAACCTTGCTATCCTCTAAATAATCTCTAGTCTCATTCCAACCTCGCGAAAGACAATATCACTTTCCTATGATTTAAACTAAGGACAAAACTGATCAGCCTTTTTAGTAGCCTAGGAGGCATAGGGAGAGAAATAATGTTCTCCATGATTAGAGGAGAGTGAATTGGAGTATATAGGAAGGCATAAGTGCAAATCATAGGGGATGTGATCTTGATGATGACGACTTCATCATTATGGATCACCTTTTACTTCTTTTTCTACATAAAAGATGAGTTTAACTAATATTTCTCTTTGATCACCTTTATTCTCATGAGCATCTTATTTATGTTCACAACTTTCATAAAAATAATAGCGATGTTAGTAAGAAATTCAATACATGATAAGAGAAATAAATAAAAAAGAAATAAGCTTATAAGTATTTTCTTCTCTACAAGAAACCTTTGAGTAGATTAGGCATTCATGAAAGAGAGTATCTTAGGGTGTAAAGGGTAAGTAGGGTCTAGTAACTTATGGCTAAGGAACTTCAGCATTACGTGATTCCTATCCAAACAATCCTAAAAGTTTACAAACCTATTTTATTTAATAGACATACAACTCTTTCAAACTCATTAATAAAAAATTTTATTCCTTAAGCTCAAGTTACACCATTCATTTTGGGTTTTAATAGGTTTTCAATGATACATTAACTTAAATAGCTAAAGTTTAGAGGCATATATCAAATGCAATTTATGATTATGAATTCGGCTAGTAGGATCTAGGCATGTAGAAGTAATTGGTTGGGACTTAACCCTATTTTATTAAGAATTCACGTAATTATTATATGAATGGAGAAACCAAAGCTCACACTTGAAGGCATTATAATAAAACCCTACCTTGCTAAGTTTAGAATGACACATATGCTTATCCTAATCTAGATATATACGCATATATTCTTAGGGAATTTGAACTTCTCTCTCATCTTCTTGAACTCTATCCTTCTAAGCTTATTTAGTTTTAACCTTGCTTTAAATTTCTCATCAAAGTCCACAAATAGGAATTCCAAATAAGATTTTTTTACATAAAAGTCTATTCTTAAATCCATCTGCCTTAAGTTTATAGAATACCATAAAGGAAGATCTAATTGTTATTATGAAGGGTGAGTTTGTCTTAACAAATATGTGTTGTTAAAGGTTATTATTCTGAAAACTAAACCTACATAATTGTTTCCATTAGAACTTGCCTTATTACTAAATTAATTTTTACATCCCTTTTACTCTTCATATTATAAAAGGAAAAGAAATGATTTAGTCTTACCTTCAAGTAAGCAATAGATCTACTAAATCACCTTATTAATATTCCTCCTCTTGAAACAAGATATACACATAAAGGTAAGGATTATTTTTCCTTTTAGGAAAAACAAAACTTTAGAAAATGATGAAAATGAGCTAAATTTCATATAATGCACCTTATTAGGGGGATGGGAGATCAAGATTGATCGAGATTAATTGACAATATTAAGAAATGTTTTACCTCCTTATGGATAGGGTAAACATATTCTCATAGCAAGGGATAATTGAATTAAATATTTATAAATTTTTTAAAGGATGAATCTCGTCTAATTCTCAACATGTGTAATGCAAGCCTATAAGAAAATTTATATTGAATTTTCAAATGATGATTCTTGTCAATTCTTAACCTATTCATAGTAAACCTACATTGATATGAATCAAATATTTAAAGATGCCTTTGATTAGCCTAGAAAATTTATCCTATAGAGTATAATACTTCAATAAAATTGTATACTATTTTTTTTCTTTAGAAGAAATTATAATGTAAATGATGCACTCTTTAACAAGTGTATAAGATAAACTTGATTGATTGAGTCTAAAAACATATAGAAAGAGGAAGGGTTTCATTAAATAGATTAAACGCGTCTCATACACTTGCCCATTTATGAGCCTTAATGATCCTTAATAGATGAAATCACTTTTATTATAAAAATAAGATCAATCAAGATAAAATTATCCACATATAGAAATAAATTCCTAACCAAATACTATCGAAGTATTTAACTAAGTTGGATTCAAACTATACCAAAATAGTTGGATTCGACCTCTACTTCTTAAAAGATTACATAGAAAATGAAGGTAATCTGAGATATGTGTGATATTACTACTATCCCAATTTTAGTTGAGAATACTCTCTACATATTAATACTTTTTGCTTTTAATAACTTGAGCATAGTAATATCTTTACTAAAAATAATCCTAACACTTTGAAAAAAATAATCTAAGCTATCTCAATTTTAGTTTACATTAATAATTAAAAAAGGAAAAAATTAGAAGAATGATAGAAATTGTTTGAATAAATGGATAATGATCATGATTTTCATATAACCAAAACATACTACTAATTTTATAGATATAATACCATCAATACAAACATAATGCTTGTGAGTGTAAATACTCTTCAATCTTATTTCTTATGAGTACAAGGATTGTGTCAGAGAAAACGAATACGTAGATAAATTAGATATGAGTAATCTTGGTTAGTTAGTTATGGGGAATGTTAAGAAAAGTTTTTAAAGAAAATAAGGATTATGAAAATGAAGTGGCTATTTCATGTTCCAAGGCATTTATACATGTTTTAATAAATACAAAAGATGAAGGAAGGAGGGTGGTAGATTAATAATAGGAGATGACTATTTTCTTAACAAATTTTGTCAAGGACAATTATTTCGTACAACTAAATGCTAAAACATAGGTAGTTAATTTTATTTATTCAAATGATTGTCCAAGCAGAGAATAAAGTAACATGAATCAGTGTACGAATTCAAGTCTTAACCTCTAAAATAGGTGACTTTTGTAAGCATAATTTTATGAAACATAACATGATTTAGAAATTCATAAAACTCACAAATATTTAGAATTTTATTCTCATGTAAAAATAAAGATTTGTAATACTAAACTTTCTCTTTTTCTTAGTGATGTAAAAACAATTTATAGTAAGTTCCTTATCCAATCTGTCTCTTTCTTTGAACTTTCTATCTCACCTTTCGACGTGATGGTATTTTTTCAGAAGACAAAACTTATTATAGAAAAGTAGAACCATAATGAAAAGTGCTTGATTGACTAAATATTTACTTTATAATGCTTAGTGATTAATGCTATGTATGCTTATGATACTTATTTTGGTTCATATTTTATTTTAGGTATAATTGGAGGAACAAGAATGAAAATAGCTAAAAACATATCTTTGAAGTAGCTTTATTGATGTTTAATCTTATTTTCCTTCTTAAAGTAAGAAGGAGATGAATTAGGGTAAAGATGGGACAAAGAATGCAAGAAATGAAGTTAATACAACTTACACGACTGTGTATGAGAGTTTAAAAGTCAATGTAAGCATGTAGGAGCTCAAAGATAAACTATAAAGTACATAATTCTGTATGGACTTACATAGTTGTATAAGTCCACATATAATGTAAGTCCACACATAGTTGTGTAGGTTGTAGAGGTGATTGGAACCTTAAATTTAGACATAGTTGTGTAGGTTGTAGAGGTGATTGGAACCTTAAATTTAATTCATTTTAGTGAGCTCCGCAGCTACGTAAGTGGCTATATAGCTCACTATGAACATGTATGCTTATGATTTCTAGTAAAATTAACATACACAGTTGCTTAAAAACCTATGTAGCTGACCGTGTATTTTTACATAACCCTAATTTTAAGTATAAAAAGACAATTAAGAGGCCAAATAAGGTATGAAGACATTAGAAGTAAAAAAGGAAGGAAGATTACTTTCTGAGAGCTATGAGGAGCTAAACTTCATCTATCCAGTTTAAAGAAGATATCAAGGTTAATGAACATGTTTAAAAATTGATTAACCTAGTGCTTTTGTTCTTAATTCTATTTTGGAATTGATTATATTATTCTATGATTAATGTTTTGGGATTTATGTATAAATAATTTAGATGTTCTAAATAGATTATCCATGTATAAACTTATTGACAGAATCTAAATTGCAATACATAACCGTTGTACATCTGATTGACTCATTGTCAACTAATGGTGGAGCATAACTAAGGATAACATAACATAGGTTAAATGACCTAAGCTTATATGGTTATCACCTATATTAACTTGTTTTCTTATTTAGTAATACAGTTATCACACTAAATTTAGAGTGCTTATTCTTGGTTGTCTAATCTAATTAAAGAACTCTTTTAATTAGATGCAAAGTAAGTGAAAATTAGGATTAATAGAGCTTGTTGTTATTCTACGGTTAATAGTTTCAAATAGAGGTAAGAGAATAACTTGACGATTGATTGTGCACATTCATAGGAAGGTTAAGATTAAACCACAAACTAGATTTAAAACCTATTAATTATTGAAATTTTGTACTATTTGATTTGATTCACCTTTAGTAGCTTAGTTTTACTTTATTTTATTAATTGAATTCAACCAAACCTCCCCCTTTTTCCCCAATCTTAAACACTAATTTATTCATTACAATAGCTAGACATACATTCTTTGTGGATATGATCCTTTCTTACCACTACTACAAATTTAGTAATGCAAAGTTAAGTTTTATTTTTTAGTGTGTTTGACACATATCACGGAATACACATAAAAATTTGTCAAACATTAGCCAATTTTCAAAACTTTTGTCATAGTAGGATAAAAGTCGAAAGGCCCATTTATTAAATTATTAAATCCTCTAACTACCTTTTTAATATATGAGTCACTTAAAGGATTTAATTCTAACATTCTCCCACTTGACTTATATAACTTTATGTAGTCTATTGGATCAATAATTCAAATAGTTATAATGTAAAATAGTCATCGTCATTCACATACATCAGTATCATCAGTAATCATAATCAAGTATAAGACTAATAAGGGTCATGACTGTCATATATTTTTAATTCAACATACTTCCTTTCATGTATCACTATACTAGCCTTTCTACTTAACCATGATTATAAATGGGAATTAAATAATAAGATTTACAATTCAGTTCTATTTTTAATAACATATATTGTAATTAAATACATAAAGAAACCAGAAAAGTTAGAAACAATATCATTAATGTGAAGAGTTTCAAATATATAATAAGAGCCAATATAACAGCACTATCTAATAATCATCAACACACATAATACCTAAATTCTTTGTATGACCAAAAAACATTTTAGGCAGTGATCCTTTTGTTAAAAGGTCAACTAACGTAAGCTCCACACTAATATTCTCTATTGACACTCTACATTTTAAACCTCCTCTTTAATGGAAAAGTGTTTCAATTCCATATGTTTATCACCCTTAGAATACTTGTCATTCTTAAAGAAGAAAACTGATTTAGAATTATCACGGTAAATTTTTAGTAACCTAGCTATACTGTCAACAATACAAAGTTCTGAAATAAAGTTTTGCAACTATTTAGATTGACCTTAAAGCATGCCATAAACTTGGCCTATATAATAGATATAGCAATTATAGACTTCTTCGCACTTTTCTATGAGATGGCTTCTCTAGTTAATTAATAAATGTATCTAAAAGTGGACTTTCTTAAATCTAAATAGCTAAATAAGTTTGAATCTAATGTTCTAATCACCTTAAGGTGATCAAACCTCCTTAAAATAAGCATGTGTTCTTTACTTCCCCTACAAATATCTCATAACTTTCTTAGCAACTTTACAATGATCCATACTAAGATTTCTCTGTTATCTCCCCAACATTCCTACTACAAAATTCATGTTTGGTCTTGTATATGTTTAAGCATACATTAAGCTCCTAACTATATATGCATATGGAATTGATTTAATTTTCTTTCATTATAAGTCACTTTTTGGACAATGTTTAAGGCTAAACTTGTCCCCTTTTTGAATTGGAATGGGTGATGTTGAACACTTATCAATCGTAAATCTCTCTAACACTTTGTTAATATAGGCCTTATAAGATAAACCTAAAAATCTTTGTAATCTATCACAAAATATTTCTATTCCTATTACATATGTTGCCTCCTTATATATTTCATTTTAAAATTAGTAGAGAGAAAGTTCTTAGTCTCATTTAATAAAGCAAGATTATTAACTACAAGTAAGATGTCATCAATATACAAAACCAAAGAGTAAACTTATTCCTACTAACCTTTAGATATATACATCATTCAACGGTGTTTTCCTTAAATACAAAGGAAAGAATAATATCATTGAACTTAAGACCTATTGACAAGAAGCTTATTTAAGTTTATATATTAACTTCTTCAATTTATACACCATATTTTCCTTTCTAGCCTTTATGAATCCTATTGGTTGGTCCATATAGACCTCTTCCTCTAAATACCCATTCAGAAAGGAAGTTTTCACATTTATTTGGTGCTTCTCTAGATCACAATGAGCTATTAAAGCCTTAATAATTATGAGTGAATCCTTTTTAGAAACTTATGAGAAAGTGGCCTTATAATTAATGCCGTCTTTCTGAGTTAACCCTTTGGTAACTATTCTAGTTTTGTAACTTTTTAGGTTACTAAGAAAATGAAAATTGGTCTTAAATCCAATTACAACCAATTCTTTTATAACCTTTCAAAAATTCCACAAAATCCTAGATGCTATTTTGTTCCATAGATAACTTGTGAAAAAGTTACTAGGTCATTCTCAATTCCTAAGTCAATTTTAAACTCATGAAATATAACATATAGTCATAAAAAATAGTCATTATTCTTTCTCTTTGAGGCCTTTTTAATGCTATCTATTGTGCTTCTTATACTACAGGTTCATTCACTTTATGTTTAATTTCATTATGAACAGTAGGTTCTTTAATTTGTTGTTCTTCATAATTATTAGGTGATTTAATAATTTGTGGAATAATAACTTAAGTAGGTGTACAAGCCATAAGGGCTTGCATATATATAAGAACTTCAATTCCCATTTCTTGAATATCCACTATACGAGATGTTTCACTTTTACTAGTCTCACCATGTTCAAATGAACCTACAATTCTCAGTTTCCATAATTCTTGTAATATGGTTATGATAATAATTATATACCTTTTAGACTTCTCTAGATAACGAATGAATTAGCTAGTGATTATTTTTACATCCAGTTTCTTTTTAAGGTGATCGTAATCTCTAATTTATGCCTGGAAACCTTAAACACGCAGGTGTTTTAAACCAGGTTTCCTTCCAATCCAGAGTAAAAAATGAGTCTTTGGAATTGCTTTACTAGGAACCCTATTCAACAAGTACATGGTAGTTTAAAGATGAAATAAGTGGGTAAAGATGAAATACACATCATACTGCTAGCTATATCTAACAATGTTCTATTAGGCCTTTCTTCCACAAAATTTTGTTGTGGTGTGCCGAGTATTATGTATTGCACACAAATATTATGTTTTTTTAAGGAATTTACAAAAATGAATATGATTTTGACTACTTTCATCATATTTACCATAATATTGATATATGAATAAATGTTGATACATTTAATCCATTACATTTAGTGACTAATGCCTTAAAATGTTTAAGACCTCACTTTAGTTCATATTTGATTTAGGTTCAATTTGGAAGCTTAACAACTAAAGTGAGTTGAAAGCATACTAATTAAGCAATCTTCTCAATATTCATACTCTATTGTATTTATGGAGTAAGAAGAAGAAGAAGATTACAAGAAGAGGAGACAAGATAGAGCATAAAAGTGGAGAATGTTGCATGTTGTCTCACGGATGTAACAATTAAAATGTTACGTGAATTACAAGCATAGTAGACCACTCACACTTGTGAGAAATCACTCACCAACATGAATTTCATGCCAACTATCTCATTTCACGATAGTTGTCCCATTTAACCTAGCTTTGGAATATATAATGAACATATTATGATGGTTGGAAATGGGGAATAACCGAGAGAGAGTAGACAACAATTTAATCATCAAGTTCTCTTCGGTTTAGGCCACTTATCCCATTCCTTTTAACCTAGATTTTATTATAAAGAGAAAAAATTGAAATATGTGTTACGACTGGGACAAAAAAAGAGTATAATCGAGACAAAAAAGGAGAATAACCTGGAATATGTTTGACGGCTAGAAGCAAGCAACCGAGGGAAAAATTGGACAACAACTTCTTCTTATTATTCCTCTTTAGTTTTCAAGATATAGAGAGGTGACGATAGCCATTCTTTTTGGAGATTAATGGAGAAGATGGAAGGCTAACTTCCTGATGCTAGTTCGAAGGCAAAATCAACGCCCAAGTAATGGTTAAGCTTATCTCATCTTGTTAATATTGAATTTCTTTTCAGATATTTATTGTTGTTTTATGTTGATTGAATTGGGTTTTGTAAAGATGATCTTGATACATTTATTGGATTACTTTATTTTGAACCTATTGTTAAAATGTTGAATATAATCCATAATTGTTATATTTGATGTTCGTTAGTAGCCACTAATGATCTTGAATTGTTAGGCACAACCTAAATTAGGTTAGATAACCCAAACGTGTGAGGTTATTGCCTATATTGATCTATTTTCCACTTCAAAATGTGGCTTCCAAATTGAATATAGAGATGGTATCCTAGGTTATTGCTGGAACCCCGCCCCGGGCGGGTTAACGGGCTCGACATCCTACGTGACATCTGGACCCGTGGCCTACGGGGGAGGAATTCCCCACTAGTTCAAAACTTAAAACAAATAAATTCATTTAATTTACCTCCTTACAAAAATAGAGATAAATCACAAAGAAATTCAATAAATGA
>JANQBM010044823.1:0-10141 GCA_025594535.1 Erythroxylum domingense | reverse complement strand
ATATAACATAAAGGTTCCTTACAAAATTCATAAATTTCAACTATAAAATCCATCAAACATTCATTCTAAATATTCTAGAACATGTAAACGTATGATTAGCACTAAGAAAGCTTTAAACTAACGAAATGAATATTAATAGATTCGAACATATGAAAATAAAGCATTGACACTAAAAAAGAATAGCTAAGCTTATGGAAAGTAATGAAGGAACAAAAGACTATAGCTAAAAACCAATGAAAAAGCTAAGGTAAGTGGAGTAAAAAAAATGTTGTAGCCATCTCTATGGTAGAGAGCCTCTCTTGGAAAGCTAGCTCTAAGCCGCCACCTTGCCAAGAAAGTGTTGAAGTTGTAACAATAATTTCTCTGCTTCTCCTTCTCTCTTCTTGGAGTTTTCCCAAAAGTGGCAGATTAGAGAGCTCATTTTTAGGTCATTTCTCTTTCTTTATATATTATCTTCCATTTAGGGTAAACCCTAGGGTTTTTCCATGCATAAAAAGTCCCTAAAAAACTTAAGTCCAGAAGGCTGTATGCATCTTCTGTCGCACAGGCCACAATTGTGGCCCATAGTGGCACGATTGTGGTTCAAAATTTTGCTCATGATCATAACAAAGGAAGTCACGATCGTGACAGACCCACCAGGCTTTTGTCATGATCTAATTTTGCTCCAAATTTTGTCAAACTTCTTCCTTTTAACATATATTTGTGTTCAATCCTTTAATCTGTATGTAAACACAAAATGAACACAAATTAAGTATTTAAACACAAAATAGGTTTTAAAAGACATTGAAATGCGTAAGAAAATATAAGATAATTCAATCCTATCAAATATCCCCACACTTGAAGTATTGCTTGCTCTCAAGCAATTTAAAAATAACCAAGATATTTTGTCAATTTGTTTTCAAAGAAAATTAAGTATATGCAATCCTTCAAACTTCGACAAACTCAAGTATCGAGCTACTACATATATCATAATATTTTTATCAATACACATAAACAAAGTCAAAGGTTGACACCATTGATCAAAGGTAAAATAAAACTAAGATGGATTTTCCTCATGATGTTCACTCATTTCACTCAGGTGTTTAAGGTTGGTGTTTTGCTCAATACTCCCTGTAAAAGACTACACTACCATAGGCTTATAAATTCACCAATTCTCTACCACATAGATTATATGCTATCATAGATCAAAAAGGGCTTTTACTTAAGGTTATAATGGGGTTTGGGTTAAGGCAAAACAAAAAGGTCAAAGGGTAACTCACAAGTATTAACAAAGTATTAAATAAGAAGGGACAACCAAACACAAATTCTGAGGTATGCATATAAATACCATAAACTACAACTACTTATCACTAACTAATGCTACTACGTTTCCTTCAACAACAGAAACAAAGATGCTTTTCCTTTTCTTTTTTTAACTTGAATAACACTAAAACAATAAGGAAACAATAGCAGTACAAATAAATAAAACAAGAGTAGAAGTGCCTCTCAAAACATCTCACAATTGAATACAAAACAAAAGTTCGTAAATCATATACATCAAATGCTCACTCATTACTTCATTAAACTTATGATAATGTAAGGCTAATGGGTTTTCAGATTTCAATGTAAGGTGATTAATTCAGAAACAAATAAAGTTAAAGGTTTAAAGGGGTTGGCAAGGGGAAAATGTACTGGTGGGTCATTTAAGCTAAGGGTTCAAAACAAAGAAGGATTTAATCATTTCCATAAAGCATGCATCTCGTAGTTTCAAACCGGTTCAATTCAAGTTCTGAAGGTAATCTTCGTAAGGGAGCATCACACACAACAAAGAAACAGAATGACTATGAAATGCAGTCATATAGGCTCAAAACCTCGCATGTGCTTATATGAAAATCCATCAAAATTTCATTCATTACTTAATCACTCAAGTATCAAATTATTGACTTAGTTTATGTAACTAACTACTTTAATCAATCCATATGATTCACCTTCCACTCAAGCTGCCTAATCTAAATTCAAGCATGTAACTCAATTCTCAATCCAACTACTATGACAGAATGAAATAGTTCAACATTCATCACAACTCAAATGCAAAAATGCAAAAATTTTAAACTGGCCCCACTCTCACATTTAAATGAGACATTGTCCCCAATGTCCTAAAATCCATAAAAATACAAGTAAGGGGATGAGAACATAAAGACTCCCCTGGATCAAAGAGGGTTCAGTGACTTGAAAGCAGAATTCACAGTTTCGGTCTTGCATTTTGAAAGCAAAATTCACAGTTCCAGTCTTACATTCCTAAAAACAAAACCGACAAAAAGCAAATAAGGTACTCAAATGAAAGTAATAAAAAAAGCTGAAACAACAAAGAACTAAAATGAAAGGATAAGGTTGGGATGCCTCCCAACAAGCGCTTGTTTAAGGTCAAAAGCTCGACCCCTGTCAACCTATATTAACCAATGTATGTTGGAGCTTCAAGCTCTATCACCTCTACGTTGGGCATCTGAAATCCCTCAAAGTAGGGCCTGAGATGATGTCTATTGACTTTAAACTCTTTCCCCGTCTTGGCACTTCTGATCTCCACTGCTTTATGTGGATATACCTGGGTAACCTCAAAGGGACCTATCCATCGAGAGCGTAACTTACTTGGATAGAGTTTGAGGCGTGAATGATATAAAAGTGCTTTCTATCCCACCACAAATGTCTTCCTAAAGATGTTGCAATCATAAAATGTCTTAGTCTACTCCTTATAAATCCGGGCATTCTTGAATGCTTCACATCGTAACTCTTCTAACTCTTGTAACTGTAATCCTTTGTAGGCACCAATAACTTCTGACTCCATGTTACACTTCTTAATTACTCAATAAGTCTTGTGCTGTAGCTCCACTGGAAGGTGGCATGGCTTCCCAAAAATAAGCCTGAATGGTGACATCCCTATTGAAGTCTTGTGTGCAGTCCTGTATGCCTATAAGGTGTCATTGAGGTGCAAAATCCAATCCTTCCTGTTGGGATTCACCATCTTCTCTAAGATAGACTTGATCTCTCGGTTGAACATCTCAACCTGACCACTCGTTTGAGGGTAATAAGTAGGTGAGACTCGATGCATCACTTGATATTTCTTTAGGAGGGCCTCGATTGTTCAGATACAAAAGTAAGTCCCTTTGTCGCTGATGATGGTTTGTGGGACTCCAAACTTGGAGAAAATGTTAGATTTTAAGAAATCTACAACCGCTCGAGAATCGTCAGTTCGGGTGGCTTTTGCTTCTACCCATTTCGACACATAATCAATTGCAAGCAGAATATATTGAAATCCAAATGAGGAAGGAAAGATACCCATAAAGTCCATGCCCTAAACATAAAAAATCTCACAAATTAATATGGGGGTTTGAGGAATTTCCCAACAAGAACCTAACGTACTTGTGCGTTAACAATTGTCACAAGTCCTCTAGAAATCATATACATCTTGAAAGAGAGATAGCCAGTAAAACCCACACTCCAGAACCTTGCGAGCTGTCCGCTTTAGGCCAAAATGACCTCCACATGCATAAGTGTGACAAAATGTTAAAATAGTAAGATATCTATTGTCAAGTATGCATCGTCTTATGAATTGATCCACATAAAATCGCCACGGGTAAGGATCATCCCATACATAAAACTTTGCTTGGCTCTTCATCTTTTCCTTCTGTGCTTTGGTGAAATCTATAGGAAATTGATGAGAAACCAATAAATTCATTATATCAACGTACTAGGGAGCTTTCAACTGTACTACATGTAGTTGCTCATCTGGAAAATCATCATTGATAGGGCCTGTGTCATCACCATGTTCCACTAAGTGGCTCAAATGATTTGCTACTCTGTTATTTGAGCCTCTCTTATCTTTTATCTCTACATTAAATTCTTGAAATAGGAGTATCTAATGGATGAACCTCGGCTTTGCCTCCTTTTTCACTACTAGGTACTTCAAAGCTGCTTGATTAGAATAAACAGTAATCTTAGTACCTAATAAATAAGGCCTAAACTTATCCAAAGTAAAAACTAATGTAAGAAGCTCTTTTTCTATGGTAATGTAATTTTCTTATGTGTCATTCAAGGTCTTCAAGGCATAATAAATAGCATGAGGGATCTGCCTCACTCTCTGACCCAAAACTGCTCCAATGGCATGGTTCACACATGAGATCAAACGACAGACTCCAATCTGGAGGTTGTAAAATGGGTACAGTAACCAACTTCTCCTTTAGAGCATCAAACGCCTTCTAGCATTGCTCATCAAAAACAAAATCTTTGTCCTTTTAAAGCAACCTATACAATGGTTGTGTAACCTTGAAAAAGTCCTGAATGAGCCTGCGATAAAACCCTACATGAAAAAGAAAAGATCAAACTTCTCGCACAGAAGCGGGGTAAGGCAAAGAAGGAACAAGGTCTATCTTGTCTTTATCAACCTTAATACCCTTAGTAGAAACCATATGTCATAAAACTATCCCTTGTTGAACCATAAAATGGCATTTTCAGAATTAAGAACAAAGTTAGTTTCAAGACATCGTTTAAGTACCAAAATGAGGTGATCCATGAATTGTTCAAATGAATCCCCATGTATGGTAAAGTCATCCATGAAAACTTCAGTGATTTTTCTTACGATACTCAGAAAAGATAATTACCATGCACTTTTGAAAGGTAGCGGGGGCATTATACAATCCAAAAGGCATCCTTCTATAGGCAAAGGTGCCATACGGGCATGTAAAACTTGTCTTCTCCTAGTCCTCCGGAACAATAGCAACTTGAATATAACCTCAATAACCATCAAGAAAATAATAGTAAGCACGAACACCAAGACGTTTTAACATCTGATCAATAAAGGGTAGGAAAAAGTGGTCTTTTCTACTTATCAAGTTTCGGTTATGATAATCCACTCAAACTTGCCATCGGTTCTGCACCCGAATCAGAACCATCTTCCCTCTCTCATTCTCCATAATTTTAATGGCTAACTTCTTGGGAATCACCTGCAAAGGACTTATCCACTTGCTGTCATAGATGGGGTATATGACACCTATATCTAGTAACTTCATCACTTCCTTCTTCATCATCTCCATCATCAGTGGGTTGAGATGTCTTTGTACTTAGCAGACTGGGGTAGCTCCTTCCTAAAAAAAAATCCTGTGCTTGCATAAGAAAAGACTAATACCTTTAATATTCGCAATTGTCCATCCTAATGTCGTCTTATACTCTCGTAACACGCTAACGAGCTTTTCTTCTTGCACTTTTATAAGATCACTTCCTATGATAACTAGAAGTGTATTGTTAGTGCATATATAAGCGTACTTGAGGTGAGTTGGTAAGGGCTTCAACTCCACTTCTAGTGCTTGTAAAATAGAAGGTAACAACTGATTAGTACTAACAAGTAATTCTAAAAAGTAAGGGAAATACTACCAAAAGGACTTGTCTCAAGTGCTCAAATTGCTTCCTTTAGGTCCTCTCCAAACTCAAACTTGCTTTGTCAATAACCAAACATCTTTTACTCTAGCAGGGTAGTCAAGGCTACCTCCAAAGGGTCACCTGTAGAAAGAAGAGACCAATGCTCCAACAAAGAGTCAAGAATGTCTACCTTGGCGACTGACTCACAATCTGATGGATATCATATGGCATCAAAAATATTGAAATGAATGACCTCGCCATCGAACTCCATAGTCAACACCCCGTTGTGTACATCAATTTTTGTCCAAGATGTCTTCAAAATGACCTGCCTAATAGAATTGTCGAAGGGCTCGAAGAGCTCTCATCTTACATATCTAACACATAAAAATCTACAGGGAAAACAAGCTCGTTAACCTGCACTAAAACATCCTTAATAACCCCCTCAGGGTATATGTTAGATGTAACACCCCATTACCATAAATTACATATCGGAACACCCAGTGGATATTTTAGTATATAATCTATAATAATGGTGTATTAACTATCTCACCTTCATTTTATAACATGGCAACATATCTAATTTAGTCATGACATCAACAACTGCACATAAATGTCACCAGATTTTAAAACCAAATACCAAACTGAAATCCTCATTTCATTTCATAAAATTGAACGTATTTACATTATAGCTTTTAAACATCCATACATATTCATCATCATATCCTAAAACAGAATATGCTACATGAAAGAGGAAATTACACAAAAAGTCTATCTAAAGTCTTCAGTCTCAGCTGACCGATCTTTGAGCCATTTCTTCTTCACAAAAGTACAAGAATTATGCTTCTTGTAATCTCTCAATTGTTAATGTCCTCTCTCGGTCCTCAAATGTCAATGTACAATTTTGGGTAAGTTTTGTGAACTCAATGAGATAACCATCATCGATGGTTTATTCAATTCATATAACACCTTATCACACGTAACACATATTTCATTTCTTTGCAATTTGCAAGAAATATCACATTTCACATTCTCATTCAAATACAAAGTACCAATGCGTTTTAATCAGTCAATCATATGTTTCAAAATGTGTATGCAATGCAGGTGAGACTCAATTTCACTTTTTATTATTGTTGTTGTGACTGAGTGCCTTTTTTACTAGTTCATATCCCTTAGTGGATACCGAGCTGTGTCAGAATAATTTCCCATATCCCTTAATAATACCAGATACTTTCACAACTGAGCTTGAGGCTCTGATCACATTATGAGCTTTAAGCTCTTTACACTGGCAACTCCGATTACAACTGTCTTTATCTTTCATGCATTCTTACAATGGAATGCTTCACATTTATATATATATATATAAGTAGTTACTTGATTTCAGTTTCACTTTCACATTCACATTTATCATTGGACCTTGGTCTGGAATTCAACAATAATGTGGAGTATCACTTATTCATTTAAATTCACATACAAAGAGCACTTCAATATCACAATCATCAGATTAGAATCATCGAACTTTCATGTCCGGAATTCAACAATTAAATCACATTCATAGATAATTCAAATTAGAAATTAAGCAAACAAATAATTAAGTGAGACCATCTAGGTTATTCATAATTGCTCCCTAAAGCCTATTGCCTTGATGTTCTGACAATATTAGGATGTGGTTGCATTACTTGCTCTCCTATATACATTAACACAATTTCACATTATTGTACTGCTTATGTAGTTGAGTAAACATAGGTATAAATGTATCATGTATCATGCATGTGTAATGAAAAATTCTCGGGTATATTTCTGTAATAAATTGATGTACTCCAATGTGCCAAAATTCACACACTCATTCACTATTCACACACCCATGCACTACTCCAGTTTTTACTGAAAGCATCCCATTCAAGTCAACTTTACATTATCGATAAGATCAAGAAAATGATATATTTTTGTAACACTTTCTTCTAAACAATTGTTCCTCTGTATCTTAAGTTTCTAATGACACCAAAATCATTCAATTTGGTTCATTATGCTATGAGTTATGCTTATTATACCACAAACTATGTACATTTGGAATTTTGGCTAAAGCATGATCATGCTTTCAATTTGTACAACTCATATCTCGCAATTCCATTATCTAAAAATTACAAACATCATACCAATTTAAAGATAAGAGAATAATCTACAACTTTGGTGAAGAAAAATTAGTCTAATTTGGCCTAAATCAATACAGTTTATTCAATAACAACAGGACATGATTTCTGTCTGTGCTAGGGCTACAGCCTAAGCCAAGACTTAATTTCATGCCAATTTTGAAAGTCTTAGAGATAGACTTAAAATTTGATTTCTTCAAGAAATTTATATAAAAATTCTTATAGTTTAATATGAACTAAAAATCAACTTATTTGAAAATCTATAGCTTAAGATATAATCAAAATACAGAAGCATGATCAATGAAAATTCTTTAGTTCAACATTCCAGCACATTTCCTCACTTTGATCCAATCACTTTTTTTTTAAAATCAGTTCAGATGATTCTAAATTATCATAGGGAGGAAAAGTAATGTCTTAGGAGTGTATTGGTTCAATTTTCAAGTCATTTGGAGTTTAGAAGAAACAGTTATCACCAAAAGAATCAAAGTTGTTCATATATAGACTTAAACACAAAAACCATGCACGTAACCTTCTTCTTCTTCTTCTTATTCTTCTTTCTTTTGTGAATTTTGTTTTATGAACAGTAACAACCACAAGCCAACACATAATTTAGAACCACTTACACAAGCATTCATCCTCAAGCATGAAAACATCATCTATTCTACTCCCCTTTTCAACTCAATAATACAAAACAACTTAAAAATCCAACATTCACATAAACATCAAAACTGCAGACTACTATTCACGCAAATTCCAGTTCTGCATTTTTCTATATCTTCCATTCATCTGATTCATTATTCCACTTTCTTCCACACTTTCGTTTCATCAAGAACTTTTCATTTCTATACCAGAACTAACTTACATGAACTTCTACATTTTGATTCATAACAACTCAAAATCCATATTTATAAATAATCATTTTCGATACCCATATACATATTTCTCTAAACCATAACTGAATATATATATTCATCGATTTTCTTTCATGAATTTCAGCATCTATATATTCAATTCACTAATCATCAATAAACATACTTCCTACGTCACTTATGCATGAATTTGCTCATAAATTCTCAAACAACATCACTTACTTGATCCTTCAACAAATTCTAGCGGTGAAAAAGACAAACAGGGCTTTGGTGGTTAAACAGAAAGCAAGGAAAAATTTCAGTGTTGGGTGCATTTGGTGGAGAAGAAAAATGACATTCTTTTTTCCATATTCAGACAAAACATACTTTCTTAATTCATTGCCACTTGTCACTATTGCATGTGAGCTATTTATCACTTATGAGTGCTGCCACATGTTACCATGTAATTGGTCCAAAATTTAATATTTTTTCTAGTCCAAAAATACTCCAAATTTTTACAAATTTTTTAAATTCACTAAAAATTTTGAAATAATACTAATAGTCTCTAAATAAAATTTTAATGCAAATAAGTCACAATTCACATTTTCATCAATCAATCATATCTGAAAAATGTCAATGAATGCATGTACAATTATTATAATGTGTCCAAAAATAAATATTCACATGTATGTGAATATATTATGATGCATGAACATGAAATGCACTTTTAATTTCTCACTATACTCTCAATTCACTAGTTTGGGGTCTAACCCCGAACATGGGATGTCACATTGATCTATTAACCAATTGAATGATAACACATGTATCCTTTAATGAATCAAGATTAAGAGCTTTAAAAATAGATAAAGGCATATCATTGATCGAAGTTCCTAAATCTAATATATATCTCTCATACCTCATGTTACCGATCTTACAAGGAATGGTAAAAATATCTGGATTCTTACACTTGAGGGGGTAGCTTCCTCTATAAGACTACTGACACATTGCCCCCGAAATGATCTTCTCATCTCCCCTCAGCTTCCGTTTATTGGTGCACAGCTCCTTCAAAAATTAACATATCGCGGAACTTGCTTAATTGCTTCCAAAAGAGGGATATTAACTTCCACCTTATGAAAGACCTCCAATATTTCCTCTTCCTTCACCTGTTGCTTATTCTTTGCTAACCTACTTGGAAATGGAATAGGAGGTGAATTATTGACAATAGGAATTGAAGTACTTACTTGAGGATGGTGATCCTCCTTCTTCTTTGTTAGTTTAGTTTCTTTCTCTTCTTCTTTCTCCTTCCCCTTCCTTGGACCTCGTACCTCCTTACCACTTCTCAAGGTAATGGCATAAACATCTTCTCTTGGGTTCCTTTTAGGTTGACTAGGCAACCTTGTGGAACTTTGGGCCTGCAACTTCCCCACGACATCAGGTAGCTGACTAACTTGATTTTCCAAATTCTTCAAATCACTGTTCGCTTCTTGCTAAAATTGAAGGATGTTAGTCGCTAAGCTCTTAACAATTTCCTCTAAGGACATACCTTTAGCTTATTGTGGTGGTAGTTAAGGAGGCGGTAGCCTTGACTGAAACTGTGGTTGATTCTAATAGAAACCTGGCGGTGTATGGAATCCTTGTTGTTCCTGCTGATAATTGGGTTGGCGTGTATTAGAACTGCTTTCTTATTATGGGTTTCCATACCTAAAGTTGGGATGATCCTTCCACCCCGGATTGTAAGGATGTTCATTGATCCTTGAA
>JANQBM010044787.1:0-10142 GCA_025594535.1 Erythroxylum domingense | reverse complement strand
AGTATCAGGTAGGTGATAAGGTATTTTTGAAAGTATCGCCTTGGAAACACATACTTCAGTTTGGGAAGAAAGGTAAGCTCAGTCTATGTTATATTGGTCCTTATGAGATTATGAAGAGAGTTGGACCAGTAGCTTATCAATTACCTCTTCCTAGAGAATTGGTCAAATTACATGATGTGTTTCATGTTTCTATATTGAGAAGATATCGGTCTGATGACACATATAAGATTCCTGTGCAAGAAATTCAAGTACAACCAGATTTGTCTTATGAAGAGGGGTATGTTTCTACATTAGCCCGAGAAGTTAGACAACTTAGGAACAAGCAAATACCGTTGGTGAAAGTACTCTGGCAATATCATGGACTCGAGGAAGCAACATAGGAACCAGAATAGACCATGAGGGCTCAGTATCCTCAACTATTTTGATCAAGTATGAATTTCGAGGACGAAATTCTTTTAACGGGGAGAAAATTGTAAGGCCCCAAATTGTAACCTAGTTGGAATGTTTCATTGAACATGTATTCCATATCACTTAATTATGTTTTTATAGAATTATACTTGGAGAATTGGAATTAATCATAGAGATTTAAGGAATTAATGTTGAGCCCAAGGTCTCGGAAAATATGTTATGGATACTTTACATAAGGTTTAGGTGAAGATTTACTGATAAGAAGGCTTGAAAGTACTTAAAACTCTAGGTTGTAGTGATTTTTTTTTTGCAAGATAAATATGACACTCAAACTTGTAAGTGTCATATCTTCTGATTCCAATGTCCACAAATTACAAACTGTATACCATTGGAAAGCTAAGCTACAACTTTCATGAAGACAACTTTGTCAAATTCAGCTTAAATCAATACAGTTTATTGATGGTTAATAGGGGGACTAATTCTTTGTGACATTTGGCATGGTTAAAGCATTGACAAATGACATAGTTGATACATTGAAAAATGGCAGCACTAAGAGTGTGACATATGACTTAATGTATCATTGAAACATATCAGCTCCTTTAAGGGACACGTGAAGCTCATGCATGAAGACATATGTTGCTCCAATTCCATGACACCTAGCTTTGGATGTGGTAAATTCTGCTGGAGCAAGTCTTCATTTTAGTCTCTTCTCTCCATCGAAATTTCATTCTCCTACTCCCCCTCTCAACTTCTAGACCTTTGCTGAAGCTTGGATCATCGTCTCTGTAAATTATTTCATTAAGAAGTAGGTCATGTAACTTTATGTAGGGAGAGAATTGAGGTTTGATACTTGCTGGAAACTGGTTCTGATGAGTAGTTCTACTGGACAGGTTTCGGTATTTTAGCCATATCTTGCTCTGTAGGTATCCAAATTTGATGAATTTAAATTAGTATTAAAATAGAAACCTATATCTACAACTTTCATGAAGGCGTAGAAGTTTATTTCTGTCATTACATATGTAAAAAGTTAGCTTGAAGTTGAGTATCTGGAATGTGTCACTGTTTGTGAATAGTCTGTAGTCATATAGGGATAATTTTCAAAATACTGAACCAAATTGCATAAAATTGGTGTCAGTAGAAACTTGAGACATAAATGAACAAATTTTTATAAGAATGTTTTCCTAAATCTTTCATTTTCATTGTCAAAATGATCGTGTAACATTGACCCAAAGGTTTGTTTTGGAAAGAGCTGGAAGAAGTTGGAAAAAAAAAAGGTAGTGCACGACGCTGTTTGATAATTTTGAACATCCTTCATTCTTTTGGTTATAAATTCTTCTCCAGACATCCAATTGACATGGTAATTGAAGAAATGGACTCTTAAGACACCAATCTTCATCTCCACCAAAAATTAGGACTTTCTGAAATGGATTTATTGAATAATTTAAGTTGGAAATATGACTATACTGAAGTATGATAATTGGGATGGTTTTACTAAACATACTTCAGTATTCTGATTATATCTTGATCTATCGTTTTCCAGATGGAGTGATTCTTATTTTTAATTAAACTAGATTCATAAGGCTACAAATTGTCTGCAATGATGGAATTATAATTCTATATCTAGTAATTTCAGAATCTGATTGGAATTTGAGATAAGAATTCTATTGAAGCTTAAGAATAGTCTGAAGTCTTTTGGCCATAACTTTCAGTATATTGACCCAAATTGGATGAAATTGGTATCATTGGAAACCTAAGACAAAAAGGGACAACTTTATAGAAGGAATTATTACCTAATTACCTTACTTACCTGATGCGAATAATTGAACAAAATGGACCCGAAAGTTGGTTGTGAAATAAATCTGGATTCAGGAATTGAGTATGATTTTTCATGGTTGAGAATGTGACAAGATTAAGGATAAGAAACTCGAAATTTGTCATAAACATGCATCATACATATTTAGTATACATGCATGTGCATAATTGAGTTTATAATTGTGCACAATAATGATATGTGTTTGTATTAAATATTTTAGAGGAACCCATCGAGCGATCGATTCCAGATATTGCCGGGACGTCGAGGCAATAAGCAATAAGGGAGATTTTGTAAGTAATTTAGATGGTAAATTTTGTGAGTAACCTAAGATGGTCTCACTTTGATTTGTTTTGTTTATTACTGAATTGAATTTGACTTATGTTGATTGTGTTCTAAATTCTGGACAATGATTGTCCGAGGCATTTGATGCATGTTTATATCAATGGAAGTGCTATTTGATTATGAATATGATTGACTACTTGCTTTGCACATGAAATGTCTAAAATGACCTTGTTTTGTTTCAAAACTTTTTAGTCCTAGTTGTGGGTAAATAGGCATGCCTAGAAGGGTCTGTAGCTGCTTCTGTGACACTTTATTGTCTGACACTTCAATGTCTTCTGTTATTGACACTTCGGTGTCTTCTGTTATTGAGACATAAGTCTCTTCTGTGATATGATACCAATTATGATATCTTCTATATAAGTCCAGTTACCCACTTCTGTTGATGGATTAGCAGTCATCTGATTGTGTATTTTGATATATGTTAGATTTTGAAATAAACAAAATGATGTTTTAAACTGAAGGGATTGTGCCTTCTTTGATACTCAGTTATGTCAATTATGCAACTGTTCTGAAATTTAACACCTGCTTGTGCTATAACTTGATTTAGTATGATTAATTGTCAAATTATGCATAGTTTAATTATTACTCACTAAGCTATATGCTTAGCACGGTGGATTTGCCCTGTGTAGGTTCTGAGCAACGTTTATAAAGACTGGAACAAGACAACCGCAATGGCCAATGAAGTATGAGTGTTGTTTTGAAAATAATGTAAATATTTGATTTGACTCTTGGGCTTGTATCTGACATGCATATGTGAATTTGCTTGTTAATTTGAAACAACAATACTTCAGTTTGGTTTAGATTTTTCAGTGGGTTTGTGTTACATACTATGTAATTTAATGTATGTTTGTCTAAATTGTTTATTGGAAGTTTTTGTATGCTTTGATTTGTTTGTGTTGTTTTGTGTGGCATGTATATATCCTTCTAGGGGGTATGTAGGTGTTACATGTGTTTTATGGATTCAATGCAATTTACTATGGCAATGAATATTTTCAATGATTTTGCTTGTTCTCCACTATAAACTTGTCACCCACGAGCTTTTAAGCTCACCACCCCCCACCCAATCCGCCCCATCTCCAGGTGAAGGCCAAGAGATCGAACGATAGAGAGTCAAGGCATCACTCCAAGTTTACATATTTTTATATTTAAATTTGTATATGAAAACTCAAGGATTTAACGACTTTTCAAGTAACTCATTCATATATATTTTATATTTTTAGATTATGAGATCAATGATGTATTTTGGGTCTTGAAATGCCCATTAAAGCTTTGTAAGACTCTTTTCTTTTGATGTTAATGAAATATATTTATGTTTTTGTCATGACTTTCTATGTTTTCGCATTGCATTTTCAAGCATTCATAGGGGTAAAATTGTATTAATATAGCCTGATCTAGACAATGTTGTCTTTTGGAAATTGTAGTTTATCCTCTTAGCTTTCCAATGATATCAAGTTTGTAATTTTTGGACGTCGGTGTTAAGAGATATGCTTTTTTACAAATTAGTGATGCTGCATAGGGTGCATACTGGACACTTTATAGCCTTTTTCTTTACTTGAGTTAACAGAAAATGAGTACAATGGTGTCTTGAAAGGGGAAGAATTAGTGTGATAAGTTTGAGATGAAATGAAGGTGATAAAGGGAGTTGAACATGTGCAGAAATTTATGATGAATGTGTATAAGTTTGAATGTTATGTTTTTAGATTGATGACCAAACATAGATTATGATTTGGTTGTAAATGATATTGAGCTGAAGTGGAAGTGAGAATGAAGGGAAATGATGAGGAAAATAAGTTAGAAATGATAGATATGTATAAGAGGGGTCATAAGTAACTTGTAGTTATAGAAATCTGGAAATTGACTAGTAAATGTCTGTTGGGCAGACCTTCTTGGGAATTTCAACGTTTCAGTTCAATTCATGTCCGTCTGGAGGGACATATGTCAGCTAAGCGAACATTCTTAGGATAGTTATATAAATGTGCAAATTTTTGACCCTTTAGGCAAAATCTTTCTTCGGGGTCCGTATAGAAGTTATAGAACTTGAAGTCCTCTTTAAAACCGTACTTGAATGACCTTAATCCGACATCTATAGTGAAAGTTATGCTTATTGTCCCAAATCATGTACATTTGTAAGTTGTGGACTTATCAATGCTTTATATGATACATTTAGGCTTGAATGAAGCTTGAAATGTACTTAGTTGGATGTGAAAATTAGAGATAAAATGAGTGATATGTTTAGATTGACGATTGAGGATATAAACATAAGAATAGATTGTCGTATATCAAGTGTTCAAATATGGAATTTTAGGATGTTATGAGAATGAAGATGAACCAATAATGGCCAGTGAGATTTCATTATAAGAACCCTACAGAGTGATGCACTCACGTTTTACTCACGAGTTAGACTCTGGAAACGGAGTCTGACAAAGAACCATTCAAATTAAGTGGTTCCAACTTATCCTTCAGTTTAACATTTTATATTATCTTGAGACGCTATCTTTCTTTTGCACTCAAGGTCAATCACATTCTTGATAGGGAGAGTAAAGTTAGATACCAACAATAGGTCTTGTAGCATGTAATGATACCTTAGTTACGTATCCTAAATCGAATGTGAAAGGGCAATAAATGAATAAATGCAAAAAATACGTGATTTCGGTTCTATAACTTCAAACAAGCTTTTCGAAACCAAAACGAGTGTGAATCCACCACTGTCTTCATAGGAACTGCTCATCGGGACGCGGTTAACGTCTTTCTACAGTTTTCTCAAAACATAAGCTTTCTTAACAAATCAGAAAATCCTTATGCTTATGAATGATATGAGCAACTGCAGGAGACCTTAACCTTTATATATAGCTTCCATGTAACTTCCCAATATCCTATGTTAGGGGCTAAGATCCCGGAATAGTGTATACTGAGCAATTAGAAGTGCATTTCATGCATCATATGGCATATTTCAATATGTGAATTGTGTTGAAATTCATGAAATAATTTTATATGCATTCATTGACATTTTTCGGGTATAATTGAGTTATAAATGCAATTAAATGTGAATTGTGGTTTTTACGTGTTGAAAATTGATTTAAAGATTATTAATATTATTTCAAAATTTTTAGTAAATTTTAGAGAATTTTGGACTAAAAAAATATTGAATTATGGACCAATGATAGTGTGACACGTAGACTAGCAAAATAGTGGCAAATACACTACATGCAATGGGGACACGTGGCAGTGAAAAAGTAATACACGTAGTTACGTGTTTAGGAAGGAAGATTTTGTCGTTGGATTTTACTCTTCATTTGGTTTTGTTCATTACCGAAAACACTAAAATTATCTTCCTTGTCATACACACCGAATAGCTTGTGATTTATGTTTGAGAACTTGGCTATTGATTCTTACATCACAGTAAGAATTGCAGTCCATAAAGAGAGTTTGATTGCTGTTAAAATTTCATTATTCATCCATTTACTAAAGTTTACATTGCTGGAAATTTAGCTAAATCAAATAAGTTGTGTTTTAAGCTTTGTGATACCGTGAACGGCTTTTTGATAATGTTTGAATCAAACTAAAATGATTGTGATATTGGATTAAAATGAAAGTGCAGAAATTTATGCAAGTTGTTATATAAATATACTCTGTTTTCACTGTTGATGTACGTAAATCACTTCGGTGTTTTAAGATGAACTAAAATGAGTAATTATGAATGAATGCATGCATGAGTGGAATGAGGATTTGGTGAGATCTTGATATAGAGAGGAGTTAGCTGAAGTGAAAGTGTTGTTGAAGATGGAAGAAAGATACAGAAAATGAAAATACAGAAAATGAAAACATGTGTAAGTAAGGATCGGATTTTTGATGTTTATGCCAAATCTTGGATTTTTGATTTGTTGTGTTATGTTGAAATGAAAGGGGAGTAGAAAATATGATTTATGTGTTAGTTGAATAAGATAGGAGAGTGAAATTTGAAAAAAAAAAGATAAAAGAAGAAGAGAAGAAGTACTGCAAAATCTGGAAAATAATGAGTGCACAATTGTGCACCTGAAGGTTTTCTGAAATTGAACATACTTCACTCTTTTTGTTATAACTTATTCTCCTGACCTCCAAATGACATGAGACTTAAACCAATATATTTCGAACACATTTTTCTTCCTCTCCATAAAAATTTATGAACATTGGAATTCATTTAGAAAAGATTGAGTGATGAATTTAGTAGAGTGAGCTGGAATATTGATAACTGGAATGATTTCACTGATCATGCTTCTGTATTTTGGCTATATTTTGATCTTTAGATTTCTAAACCTGATCATGCTTCTGTATTTTGGCTATATTTTGATCTTTATATTTCTAAATGAGTTTATTCTTGATTCAACTTAAAATAGAGACATATGGATACATTTTAATGGAGGAATTGAATTTGAAATATTTCCTTAAGAGTCTTGACAATTGGATTGAAATTGTGAGTTGTGTTCTATTGAGGTATAAGAAATAGTATGGAGTATTTTGATTATAACTTGCACGATGCTAAACCAAAATGTGTGAATTTTATGTCATTAGAAACCTAAGACACAGAGGAACTTTTGATTAGAAGAAAGTTTTGCCTAAAAACGTCTAATTCTAGGTCAAAAATGGCAATAAAGAAGGAAGAAAACATAGCAGGTCATGATCGTGCATTCCGAGAGGTTTTATCAAAGGGAGATTTTTTGGATGTTTTTCAAACTAATTCAAGTAAGGATGCTACCATATGAAGTATGTAGGTTTAAATAAGCTCTTAAATGAATTTAATTGATGTTGACTAAAAGGATTAAAGTGAAAAAAGGGGTATTAAGGATTAAAAGAATGTGTGGAAGGTGTTGAAATTGATTATAAAGAGTATTAAAGAAACATACCCGAGAAATTGTCATTGAACATGCATGTTACATGATACATTCATAAATGTATTTATGACTAATTATTCTCATGAAAATGCGCATGAGTGACATATAAATGTATTTGATTGTATATAAAAGAGCAAGTAGAGTGACCACTTCCAGTTATTGCTGGAACTTCAAGGCATTAAACAAAAAGGGAGCAATTGTGAGTAACCTAGACAGTCTCACTCAATTAATTGTTTGTTTTGATTATGCTTGAATTATCTTATGAATGTATGATTGCTTATACTGATTCCGAACATGAAGGTCTGAAGATTCTAATTTGATGAATGTGATGTTGAAGTAATCCTTATATGTGAATTGGATGAAATAAGTGTGCTCAATAATTTTGTTGAATGCCGGACTTAGGTCCAATGATAAATGTGATCTGAATGTGAATGTTCAATCATCGGATTGACTAAGAATATGAGAATGTGAAGCATCCATTACATGAATGCATGAAAAATGAAGGTAGTTGTGACCGAAGTCGCTAGTATAAAGAGCTTAAAGCTCAAACTATGATCAGAGCCTCGGGCTCAGTTGTGAATGTAACCAGTATCGACTAAGGGATATGGGACATTATTTGATACAGCTTGGTATCCACTAAGGGATATGGGCTAGTAAAAAAAGGCATTCGTTCACAATGACAATAATAATGAATGTGAGTCTCACGAACATTATATATACATTTTAATACGTATGTTTGATTGATTAAATTGTATTGTTGCCTTGTGCTAAATAAGAATGTAAAATATGATACTTTATGCATATACAAAGATGTGAATTATATGTTACATGTATTGATGTGATGTATGAATTGAGTGAACCATCGATGATAGTTACCTCATTGAGTTCGCAAAACTCACTAAAATTGCAACATTGACAATTTCAAGTTTGAGATAGGTGACGACTTACTGCTAAGACTGCATTTTGGTTCAAGTTATGGCTCAAAGGTCGGTCAACTAGGGATAGAAGATTATTTTTTCGTTTTTGGTTTAGTTCCTCATTTATATAGCATATTTTGTAAACTGAATTGTGACTTTTGATAGGCTGACAATGTATCCATACGAAGTGTTACATTGTAAATAATGGTTTATAGTATGAAATGAGGAAACTTTGAATTATCCATATGGGAAAGTAAAGGTGAGATAGTTAACTCACCATTATTATATATTATATACTAGAATGTCCACAGGGTGTTCCAGTATGTAATTTGTAATATTGGGGTGTTACATTCCATATCAGGCTTCCCCATTACAGGCCCGATATGGGTCCGGTCCATACTGATTAGGATCTATTTTTCACCTGAACTTTGACCCATTGATTTAGATCATTTATTGGGATACTTTATTATCTTTATCTTAATCAAATTACGTAACTTAACTGATAAGTTATTGAAAAAAAATGCAATTAAATGTTGTCCAACTTTATGGGAAAAGTAAAAAATATCCAACATTCTTACCCTTGTACAATACTTAATTGCAGGTTTGACTCAAATTTAAAACAGTTTTAAAAACTAGGTTAAGTCACGCTACTGTATTAGTCGACTAAGTTTAAAAAACAAAACATTTGATCCAAAGATAACGAAAGTCCATCATTCCGTCCTGCAAGGCTTTCAACCAAAAGTATCAAATGTATATGTCACGTGAGATACAGTTCCAATACAATCACATATATCTAATAAGGAAAATGGGTTGTGGCAAACTAGGATGATACTTGTATAATCTAATATATATCATTTTTATTTGTAGATCTCGATTTCTCCAACTTTATACTAAACCGTATATGCTAAACTGCATTAGAGATATCCTGTTTTCTCTCATCGAATGCTAAAAAATATTAGAGAAAATCTTTATATTCTCCAAATGAATGCTAGACTGCATTAGAGAACCTTTATGGGATTAAAAAACTTATATCCCCATATGTTATGTCAAACTTTATGGATATCTATATAAAACTGTATGAATCTAAATGAAATAAGCTCAAGGTTAATCTATACATATGCCCAATGACCTTTAAATGTTTAAGAATGACACTAATCTTAAGACTTTCACACGTATTATGATAACGTATGATAACATGTATTACTGAGGATAAACGATGTTCATCTTTATTGATGAACCACCATACTGCCATAATACATGAAATGTATAAATGTACAAATGTACATAGAGCAAAAATTAATGATCTCCTAACTAACAGTGTCTAAGGACTTCAAAACACCCATACTGTATACTTGTCTTTCAAACACAAATGGGAGAAGTCCTTTAGTTAAAGGATTGGCTTACAATTCCTCAGTCCTTAAATGCTCTTAACCTTAACGTCAGCTTTTCGTATCAACTCCTTCATGGTAAAATAATTAACCTCTAAAGCTAAGACCTTGCGATATTCAAAGTTATTATTAAACAATAAAGCAGCAAGATTATCACAGTACAACCTAATGGGTTTAGCCACTGAATCAACCACAGAAAACTCAAAAATCAAGTTTCTGAATTAAACCATCTGTGAAGCAACCCCATAGCATGCACTTTGCTAGTCAAGGAAATCACAGGTATCTACTTGACACTCTTTCACGACATTGTACCATCTGCAAACATAAAAATGTTGGACCAATGGTGGTTGACAAATAAAAATCCCTTTATGTTTTGATAATTATAAAATATACAGAATTGGTTAAG